>CM064332.1:32440692-32735692 GCA_032595735.1 Pelochelys cantorii
CCTGGTGGATGGCCCATCCCGCAAAGCTGCTGTTAATTGACAGTGCAATGGTAACGACACACCTAGACTTGCTTCAACCACCAGAACTTCTAAAGTGTGTGGCCTACCAGGCATAAAGGATTAATTTCTTGGTGCTGTTCCTTAGTTTTCTCTTCTGTTCTGCTTACATGAAGTGCAGCATGACTCTTTCTTTGTATGCAGAAATGGCAAAGAGCTATATAAATCTCAATATTATATTCAATTGCCTCTTAATCTTTATGGCACTGGCTTTTTTTCACCCTGTCACTCAAATGAATGGTGTAGAAGTTTGCTTTTCTGTGGAATCTGCCCACAAAGGGGATAACACTTTTTCAATCACTACTCTATTCAGTAACCCAATGGGAGTGTTATCCATGGAGGCCCACACTTCTGGAACTTGTTCAGTCTGGCATTTGCTCTATCATTCAGCAGAAAATGATGAAGCTGTAGACAGCATGAACCATATAAAAGGAGGATTTTGAGCCACAGCCTAGATGCCAAGGGTAAAGGAAGCAATTTTAAAATCAATAAGTTTTTAAAAAATCAGTTAATCTACAATCCAGCTCTATGGAGATTTTGTCAAATCAGAGAAAGGCGTGGGGAAATGGAGTCATTTCTCAGTTTCAAGAGCAAGATAAAGGATGTATACTGTCCCTATTGGATCAAATTTAAAGCTCCTATGTTTAAATTTCTCTGCAATCTCTTCTGTCTCTCTCAAATCCCAGTAATTTAGAGGAGGGCGGGGAAAAGTTACAACCTTATTGAAAGTTTTGCAATGCAAGGACCACTTTAAATCATGTATTGTGCAGCTCTGAGCACATGGCCAGCACCAACTGATAATATGGAAAACCTGCCAGAGAGGGAGGGCTTGAACTCACTCACTCAAGGGCTAATTTGATTAAATCAATGGAGACACATCTGGGCAAAACCGGTGGAAGTGAAATCTGATTCTAGTCTTTCTAGTACTCCTTGAGCTTTTCAGAAATCTTTTTTCTAGTCTTCCTTCCTCACCAATACTAGCTGCCACACAGATGTATATACTACCTTGTAAACTACATAAAATGTAGCAGGATACTCCAAGCTTTAAAAAAATATGTTTACAGAAATTGCCTTATAGCATCTCATTTCACTTACCTCAGACATATCGGGGAGATGTACATTCTCTGAATCTCTTCACATAATGGCTTTTCTGTTGTCATCAACCTTTACCCTTCATGTGTAACAAAAAGAAAACATAAAACTATTATAATGATTCTGCTATAGGATCAATATAGTCTGATTACAGCTTTGTTTCTTAATCACTAGCATGTTCTGGGCTTCACTGAACAAAAGCTAAGTATCATTACCAGAGTTTCTCCTGCAGTCCTACATCTTGTGGATGTGGACTGTGCTGGGGCAGAGGAGTACAGAAGGCATATATGCAGGTTTATGGACATGCAAAAAATTCCATATCCTTTGTAGTAGGGATGTTAACATGTACTGTGTACATCATTTCATGCAGCCCCCTTTTCCCCATGTTGCTGCCTCTGTATCTGAGGCAACAGTGCATTAGCAGGGAGGGGGGAGCCAGTGCAGGTGGGGAGCCTCTGATAGAGAGGTGAGGAGGGCAGATGGGAGAGAGTGTTTGCAGAGATCTGCCTTCCCCACTTCTGCCCCATTATACTGTCTCTGATTCAGCTTAAAAGCCAGCTCTCCATGAGCACTGGCTTTTGCCAGTCCCCCACACATACATGTATAACCGCTGAAAATTTTAGTGGCTACATGTTTACAAAAATAAACAATTTTAACATCCCTACTTTGTGGCATCATTGACTTAAGTATTTAAATTATATATAGTTCTTGCCTTCTCAGTTTCATTGTTAATTGTTTAATTTCCTGTCAAAGTGCCTTATAGCACTAAACAACTTACCTAACCAAGTACTTACTGAATAGGATTGATTAGCCCTGCTATCTGACTCTTTAAAACACTCCAAAACCACGACTTCTTTGGTTTCTTGAAAGATATGAACTTTGAGAGAATACAAAGAAGAATCATATTTTCCAATCTTACCTTTTGCTTTCTGACAGCTCCTTCTGCGAACCTTTAATTCAGGAGAGGCCTTAAACACTGGCCCTCTTTTGCGCTCCCTTTTGGAAAAAGTGTGTGTTCCTCCAATTCTGAGCTTACCCATTGCTAAATACAGGCTTTGAGAGACTGATGTACTTTCAGGGCTTAATCAGAAAATAACTTTAGAGTAAAGTCTTGCAGAATTTATGATGAATATGTGCTCTATAGAAATTACTCTAAGATGTATAGGATTTAATAGAAAATGTAAATTTTTTGGGGGGTGAGGTCCAGTTATCCTATAAAATGCTAGAAATGGGCATATAATTTTCTGTGAAATGTAGTCGGACTAAAGGGAATTAGTTTCACACTAGATCAAATATATTTCCTTCAAATGGTAATATTTGTCCATTGTTATTGATTATGGAGGATCCTATGTTGCTTTCAGAGAAGTCAATGTCTACATTATAGCCACTAAGCAATTTAGTGAAATTACATGCCAGATCCTTATTGTGAAGCTCTGGCCTAGTTGGATGGGCTTTGAACGAGGAAGTTCTGTGTAGTGGGAAAGTAAATCCTCCTCCTCAGACAGCGTAATGCTGGCAGAGCTGCTTTAAGGTCACTAATACACTATCAAGGTTGCAGGAGTCCCACAGAGTCTCTACGTCGACCCAAAAGATGGTGCTCAAGTTCAATAGTGAAGCCATGTTATGTGAATCTACAACCAGTTCCCCACTGAAATTCCCACATGGCCTAGTGCAGATGCTAACCCTTTTGGAGCACAGCATGTTGGTACTCAGGATGGCGTTGTCTGGATGGGCTTCCCACCTTGTCTTACCTCTATGGTACAGAAGTGCACTCTTATCCTGGTTTTTGGGCCTCCCAACCTATAGGGTTGGACCAAGGATTTGTCCATAACTAATTCATCCTCACAACACCTCTATTCAGTGGGAAAACTTTTTCCTTATTACCTTTTCTACACATGGTAAAAGAGAAGCAATGGACAGTCAGATGAGCATAGAGCCAAGTGAAAACTAGAACATTTCTTGGGTCTCAACCATGCATGTCAAATCATTTCTGTCATATATGAAGGGTTTTGTGGATTTGCTGGATATCACCATGCACCTCACTTGATAAAATGGAGTATAGTTGTAATGCTGTTGCTCCCAGGATATTAGAGAGACAAGGTGGGTGAGGCAATATCTTTTATTGGGCCAACATCTTTTGCTGAGAGAGACAAGCTGTTGAGTCACTCAGAGCTCTTTTTCAGGTTCAAGACCTGCAGAAATGCTCTGTGTGGCTTGAAAGTCTATGTGTCTCACCAACAGAAAGTGATCCAATAAAATATATCAGCTTGCCCATCTTGTCTCTCAGGTGAAAGACACAATGAAAGTACTAGTTCATAATTACTCATAGAACAATATTAGAAAAAGACAATATTAATTGTTCAAGAAATTTAATTGTGACTGAAAAGTCTTTATGCACCTACAATATATTGTATCCTAATTCATTAAATAAAGGGTTCCCTCTGGATTGTTCAGGTGCTTTCCAAAGCAATAAGAGAGAAATAATCCAGACTCATCTATTACCCCTCAAGTTATTAAAATATGCCTGTATTACTATTTGTTGCCTTCTTTGCTGTATTCCAGATTGTAGATTCAGAATCTTTCATCTTAGACTTAGAGCCTCTCTACTCAAAGTCTTGGTGTTGATATCTTCATAATGTGAATATAACCACATTTTTCTCCTTTGTTGCACACAGGATAACTTCTGCCATCATGCTAGAAGTAATCTAAGAAACAATTCTGCATGTTCTCATGCAGTCTCTTTTTTTAGAGCATTTCCCATCTTAGCAGCTCAAATTTTGAAAGTGCTACAAAGATGTTCTTCTCTCTTGTCACTGTTATCAATTTACATAAGAAAGTAGTGCTTAGCACATGCCTTGCCCACCCCCTGAAATCAATTCCCTCTGCTCTAAATGTTCCAAAACAAGGACTATTGAGGTGGAGCCAGAAAGAAGCTCCTGCTGTGATTAAATTGGATCATTTAAAAACTGATGCTCCAATGACAAATCAGCATATCTGACAGTGTTACTTTGCTATTACTGTTTGATGCTGCCTACTGTATTCTTAGAAATTGTACAGATGGCACAAATACTGTGTTTAGGCAGAGATTTTTGCCCATCTCTTTTGCTCTCAAAAGAAATATTTCTTTAAAATTGCTCAATAAAGGTTGATAGACAAATCTGTCTTAGATATTTAATACTCATTTATTATTGCTTAGATGACTTATAACAATAGGAAGTCATCAGTTTGTTTTCTAAATCCTAATGCAATGGTTGCCATAAGAACACAAACTATGTGTACATTTTAATGCGTCTATGCTTCATAATTATGCATGGTTGTGTGCTGTTATAATTGACATAAAATATAAAACAGGTCAAAGAGCAGCTATTAAAACTATTTTTCATTTTGCTGCCTGACAGCAAGCCACATCAATGCGTGGTACATTTAATAGGACCATACAAAGAATGCAAAGATAGTTATATAATTTCAACCATATTAAAGCCTCCAGAACTTGCAACCTAATTATTTTCTACAGCATCTTGTTGTAAACTGTATTACTTTATTTGGAATGTATCCATTTTCCGATTAAACAATAGAAGTATATTAAATTAGCATTGGAGGTGGGAATCATAAAACTTCTGGACATATTCCATAGAGGTCATTCTGTTAGGTTAAGAATTATCCCAGGCACAATGATTTTCTGCCACTTAAAATCAAAAATAATGTTAGAATTGTGCTAATTCCATATGCTATTTAACTCACAGACCTGAATTCTACAAAAGGGTAAATGGTAGTTACGTGTCCTCTTAACAATAGAATGATAAAAAATGCAAGAAACACTCTGAATGTATAAAATGTACCTGATGTGCAAACTGCTCTGTTTATTAACAAATGTAACTTTGTTACCAGGAAACATTTATATACAGTTTGCACAAGTTTTACTTTTTTCTTTGTCATCATTAGTGACATTATGACAAATGATCATCTATTTTTGTGTTTAGATCTGGATTTTCATATTATTGGGGGGAATTCAGTGTTTTGTATATGCTGTCTCAAATGCTTTTAAAACTAGATTTGAGAAGGACCATTAATCCATGCTAAAATGTGCACTGTTGTATTCATCCCCAAACTTTGCAACAGAGATAATCTATTACCTATTTCAAGTTTCTGCTAAATACCACAGCTATGCTATTTTGAAAAACAGGTTAACATACCTGATGGGGCAAATCCTTAGCTGACAAACTTTCCTAGGATCATTGAAGTCAATGGCACTATTACGATTTGCCAGAAGATGATCTGGCCTTCAGGACCAAATACTGATAATTAAGTCAGAGTAAAGGAGTTTTTCCGGTGTGTATTTTGGGTTTTGCATAGCCACATTAGGTTGGTGTAAATGACAAGGAAAACAATGCAGACCTCTAATGAGCTATAGGCTCTCCTTTATCATGAGACATGCTAAGTCTAGTCACAGACTGGATGTTTTAGGAGCCCAGTAAAAGACATTAGAATCAGTTCCAGTTGGCCAGTTCAAGTCCAGTCCAAGTAAATAGAAACTGAAAGCTATCATCTGGTTTGTGATTTATGAGGAATAACTTTGATAGGTTCAGTCCAATTTCAAAGCATAAAGGTGATTGTCACAAAAGGCACGGGTTGGTAGTTCCAATGGGGAGGTCAAGGTCTGAAAGAGAGCAATGCCCAAACTTTGCTCTTTCTGGTTGAGCACATTGATAGGGGAGTATGGAGAAGGATGTATTGCTGCAACCCATCCTGTACCCGCCCAACAGATAAAGACTTCAGCCTTCAATGTTGCAGATCTGGCATTTTTCATTATCAGTGAATTATCTTGCATTCATTCCCCAGCCATTCCTTACTTTTCTGTCCTTAGCTCTATTTGCATCACGACAACCCTCTCCCTCTCTATTTCCTTTTCCTGTTCAGAATGTAGAGACTCTGCCTTACTTTGTGGTGTTTGTACAGTTCCTAGCTCCTGGAACAAATAACTCAAAAATAATAGTGAAAGTTGTATGTATAGTGGGAAGTTGGCAATAACACTATCTGACCAAAACTGAAGGTACTTCTTCATAACTTAATGCTGTGGAGTATATTTATCTCAAAACAGTGCAGTACATGATGCAATCAATTATAGAAAGCATGGACAATTCAAGGCCTCTAGGCCAAAATACTAGTCTTTCTACTAGTCACCTAGATTGAGATCAATAAAATGCTTGATATTCCCTGCCAGCAACATCTTTGATTGTGCAAGCACAGAGGAATCAAGAAAATAAAAACTGGCAGATTCCCTTTGTTCTTTGTTGCTATGACATTATGAAAAGTAAGTACATATCTCTTTTCAAGATTTTCATTTAAACCTCCTCCTCTTGAAGTGTTGTGGTTAGTAGTGACTGCAAAAGTGGATTATGTGAAGAAAGATTACTTAAGTGTCAGGGGGCCTCCAAAGAGTATGAGACACAGATACTGAGATGTCCAACTTTGAGCTTTTAAACTCCTCTCGGAGAAAACAGTGCACTTGTCACAATATCTAATTTAACTACAAATATCTGCCGTGTCTTCAAATTGGTTATAATGCAAAGTTCCAAGTTCAATAAATGTGGTCAGAGACTGCCAGTGAAAAAGGTGCCTATATGCTTTCATCAAACTCGCTTAAACCCCTGAACAGTGTTCTGCTTTCTGCATAAAATATACAGTGCCTTGTATAGGCTTCGACAGCAATTCTGCAAATCATTATATAGGTGGTAATAAAATACTTTAGAAAAATGAAAAGTAACAGATAGGATATTTTATGAAAATGAGCCAGGTAGGAAGTTTAAGAATTCCAAACATGTTTATTGCCTTACAAATCTTACCACCATACCAGCTACAGGGACATATATTTTCCTTTACAATAAAGGGAAAATAAAGGGCACTTCTTGTCAAACAATTATATGCATCCTACTTATTAATAACAGAGATTTGCACTGTGGAAAACGTTAGCTAATTGAAACAGGCTTTTATAAACATCTGAGGCATCTGAGTAGGTGTTATCAAGGCAGAGTTTCAACATTGGGGAATAATATCAAAGGGAATTTTTGATGTATCAGGCCCTAATTCTGTCACCATGACTCATGTTGAGTTGTACCTGACTGTGCCTGTAATTTTTGTTGACTTCAGAGTAGTGTTTAACATGGGTGAGGGTAGCAGAATCAATCCTTCCATGAACATGGATAACTAAAAATGAAAACCCAACAGCCCAAGGAATGTCTGCATTCTCTTTTCCCTGAGGTATGGGGGAGGATTAGTTGTTGATAATTGGTAGAAGAAAGATGTACGCTACCATTCTATAGGAAGACGCTATAGAAGTTATGCAATTAGGCTTCCATTCAAAAGCTAAAGGTTCCTAAGAAAAGGTTTTGACTCCTTTTAAATGGTACATTTAGAAGCATTATATTAAACTGTGCTGTGTTGACTGTGTCTGTTAATGGATGAGTTAATCCTGGAGCTTGCCTTGAACCTCATTCCTCAGTGGATATGTAATCCATCTGCCCAATATTTGAAGGGTTAGAGTAATTTGCAGCCTTGTCATCATGCTGGACTCACTACCTATCTGGAAGAGGATATCCAGGTAGCCACAGTTGATCTTAAAACATCGCCTGAATCTGGCTGACAAGAGTCCTTCCCTGTGTGTTCATCTCAGATGGTTATTTAGCTATAAAAGTTCCTTAGCTATCTCCAAGTTGAGTGTCTATAATGCACTATAAGGGGGGACAAGGTAAGAAAGACACACAAAGCTACACCTTGATGCATCAATGCAGCAGCCCATCTTTACTCAGGAGCGAGGGCAGTTGAGATGGAGTCCTACAAGCTACCCTAGGTAATTGTCAGTCTTCCAAGATGGTCAATTACTTTTATTTCTTATGATTAATGCCACCTGTTAACTGCCATGTAGCACAGTGTGAATAATATGGGGCACTCTCATGAGAACAGCCAGTAACAAGCTATGAGAAGTGACCATAGTAACAGAAGACTTAACACAAGCTTTGTTGTATATTAAATATATTGTTGTATTAGGGAGTGTTCCTCTATGTTGTCATTTTATTTTAATATATCCTGTATAAGAGCAAATTTTAGGGCCCAACCTTGTTCTTCAAACTAGATATTCACCATCATGTATATACTCAAATCAACTCTTGTACTTGCAAACTATGAGTCGATGCAAATAGGAAACAAATACACATCTAATACAATCCCCTCCCAGCCAATAATATTTAGCCTTTTTCTTCTATCGCTCTCAAAGTGCTTGTCAAGGAGGGAGGGTGAGGATCCACAAGTCCTGAAAGAGGCTCTTGGATCTGTGCCACATCCACGACCCCACCGAACAGCTCTACTGGTGACTGGACAACTGGGAGCCTATACTCTACTAAAAGGTACTGCCCTCAGGGACCCTACTGAAGGAGATCTGGAGTTCCTGTTTGGGCTGGGTACGCCATTTAAGCTGGAAAGAGACACAGGAAGTTGTTTGTGCAACAAGGTTGATCCTGGCTGGCAACTGCTAGTGACCCTGCCCATTGCTACTTGACTCCTGGTCTTAGCCCCAGTTCTTGACTTTGACACTGCCCCACTTTCCAGCTCCAACCTTGTTCTGGTCCCTGAATTGTGTTTGTCCTGTTTTCTGACAACTCGAGCTCTTGCCGTAGGCTCTGGCTCTTTGGCTTCCAATTCAGTGATGACTCTTAGCTTTGGCTCTTGTTTCTTACCTGGCGCAGGTCTGACTGTACCTGATCCAAGATAGTATATGAATTTCAGTTACCACCTTCGACATTGACTGGTTCTTTGTCCTAGGATCAGGCCCAGTATTCAATTATTTAATGGTTGGGAACCTTGATGTGCAACGTTGCAACACTTATACTAAAGGAACTCTTATATTTTTACACACACACACACACACACACACACACACAATTATAGTTTATTAATTCAGTTAGCACTGTCACAAACACTCCAATTTCATAAGATAGATAGGGAATGAATATTCATATTTCCATACTATATACTCTCACTATTCCTTCTAGAACAACCTGAGGTGTTAGCCATTATCTTCCTCATCACCTTCGCCTTCCCCATCATCACCAGGGGCCATCATTTGGCTCCTTCCATGGACTACATCTTCTTATCCTCCCACCCCTAGGTTGGGATGCCACTTTTATCATATGTTATGCTGATGTTGTTATGTTTGATGCATATTCAGTTAGGGGCTGTTTTCTTTTCTCCTTATTTGTGAAGTGTATTTTATCAATAGGTCAGTATATTATTTATCTCACTGTCAATTCATTTCATTTTATGGTTGTCTGTCACATCTGTTGTTTCTGTCCTACTTGCTTATTAGGTCTGGTCTCAACCGGTTATTTTGGGTTTTTCTAAGTAATACTGTCTCTGCTAAATTTGAGGGTATTCTTGGAAGCACCTATACCATGGAAAGTCCCTCGATCTTACCACCATCTATTTAGGTGAAAGGTCCCGAACTGTGTGAGCTAACTGTGCTGAGTGAAAGGTCCAAGACAAAAATACTAACTTTGCTTTCGCTCAGCATATAAGGCGTGGCCTGTAAGTCTTTTGTGTTACAGCCAAACTGCCAATATAAACCTACTGTAGCTTATTATAATAAACATATAATCAAAACCATGAGGAAAGAATGAATATATATATGCTAGTGAGCAAGTTAGCCCTATAAGTTACATGGCTCCTGATTTCAGACCTGCCCAGTGGCCTGGGGTTGTTGCACACCAGGGTGACCATGAAGCATGACTGCCCATGTTGCTGGTACTGGTCCCTGTTGCTGGTACTGGTCTTCCATAGGTCCTAACAGTACATTAAATTATTTAAATTATTTCCATGTTATAATTGTGGAAGCTGGTGTCCAGGTCCGTGATAAAGCTAGAAGCAGACTCTGTGTTTCCTAAAGCTCCGCCTTTTGGACCAATGCAGTATTATTCCATACAGTATAATATCTAGTGCTCTGATTTGTCCAGTTTTGAATCACCCAGGCAAGAGAGTAGTAGGCTTCCAGAAGAATAGAGAGAAATGTGGTGTACACTGGGACTGGAAACTGTAGTAAAAGAGTGGGCCAAGCCATATGCAACTCTTTATTCCTATTGTAAATCTTAAAGATCTCAGAGCTGCTTAGTGGTAAGCAAGAAGCAGAGTATAGGAGGTGGAGGGGAGAATTGTTAGATTGGCAATGAATGTCTGCATCAGATTGCAAATCTACTTGAGAGAACTGTTAAGATTTATTTTATGCCTGTGGTCATACCTCCTCAGCTTCATGTGCTATAGGACAAGTCAGAAGCCTCTGACCCCAAGGGCCTGTCTGAGCACAACCTAATGTAGTGACACTGTGGAAGCAGCTGCTTGTACTGACGATGTGTGGGTCTAATAGTGTGGCACACTTCTTGTATGAAATCTGGCCTTCAGCTTGGAGAGAGGGGTATTATTACTCTCTCAGATACCCAAGAGGGGGATGGATTGGCTGTGGAAAAGCATGGTACTCTTGCATGTTAACCACTCTGTCAGCGAGGTGGTTTGGGGTGTCATGGTAGCAGTTAGTACCCTGCCTGAGGACCTGGGGCCTGTACAAGCCTGGGCGATTTAATTATTTAATGGGGTGATGTCTTTACCTTGAGTATTAGTAGAACTGTAGCCTTATTACTCACACGTCTTCTGTTCATTTCCCAGCCAGCAGGTAAATCTCAGATTTGCCTGTGATTGCACACACTTGGTAAGGAATCCTCTCATGTAGAGTAGTGAACAGAGATGAAAGTTGCAGTGACATTGCAGACAGCTTCTCAGGACATTTTGAATAGTGTATCTCCATAAGGTGGCCCAGCTCCAACATCTGAAGTACATTGTCAAGACTGAGCTTGATGATATGGATCTTTGGTATACCCAGAAAAGTAAAGCCACTTTATGTAGTGACTCTTAGCTATGCTCAGCTGCCCGCTTATATAGACTTTGGATTATTCTAATCCAAAGCCCATCTTTTGTACTTCAAATTCTTGAGTGTGGGGATTTAGAAGCATATAAAAGCTCTGGATTCCATTACCGTAAAATGCATCAGAAAAGTGTTGAGCTAGGTAATTACCTTAATCCAACCGAAATAGTTGGTCACAGTATACATTACATGAGCATCTAGAGTCAGACTTGATCATGCAGTCAACCCGAACAAAATTAGCTCAGCAACACAGGGCCAGGTTTTTTAATTAGTTCTCAGTGGCAAGAATATTTAATGTTTCCAAAAGTCAAGTGCAAATTCTACAAGTGACACAATTCAAGAAGACTTCATAAGGTTGAATTAAGCCTGGCCTGGCTTCCCACAGTCACATGAAGCATCCAAGGGTAACTTAATTTATCCCTTACTGTTAGTGTCTCTACTAACTTCCATAGATTGAGCCATAATAAGAAGTAATGGTATGATTAACTTTATAGTAATAAGCTATTGCATTCAAAATACACATTTAAGTCTAATTTTCCTTGAACTACACAAAAGCTGAAAATATAATAGCATTTCCCAGTCAGTTGACAGAGCATTTTAGTGTAATTGGCTACCCTGGCTTGTACGGGTTTAATAAAATAAATGGGATTCATGAAAAAGCTCACTGGTCACTTAGCGACTGTTTCGTTTGTTGTATTGTTTTCAGGTTAGAAAATCCCTTTATTTATTGTTTTTAAATATTTATGGGACACAGTTTGAAGTACATGGCACTTGGTGTACTCAGGCTAAACACACAAATGGATAACTTTCTGAAATAAAAGGAAACACAAAGTTAATGCTAACCTTGAATTGCTTTCATGACAACAATCACTTAGCCCAGTATAAAGGAGACTTTGTAGTCTACTGAAAAGCTACAACATTGAATTATTAATTATAATTTTATAATAGAGAATGTACAAATACTTGTGCACAGTAAAGCAGAGCCATGCTCTCACAGCTGGCACATATTGACTGGCGGTGAGAGATTGGGAAAAACTTACTTAGTGAGTACTGCTATTTTTGCTAATAACTAAATAATCTGTCAGTGCTACAGCTTAATGACATCACTTTTCTTCAATGCCACTTTAAGTGTGTCTGACACATATGTTGCACCAAAGTGCATGCAGTGTATTTTTAAGTGCCATGTCTGTGAAACAGTGTTTTCCATTTCTTCTGTTCTCAGCGGCATGGTTCCATTCCCAGTCCCCACTGGGAGCCACTGGGCCACATATTGAAATTGCTCCATGCCTAGCAGCAATCATTGTTCTCTTGAGGGCTTCTGAAAATCTGGAGGCTGACCTTGTTTTAGCGTATATAACCCGTGGGTTATGCAAAGTTTTACAAACCCCGCCCCCCCCCCCCCCCCATGGGCTATACTCGTCCGTGTGTTACACAAGTTTTTTTTTTTTTACTTCGGTGACGGTTGAGGTGCCGAATCAGAATCACTGTCGTAGCCTGAGCAGCTGTCACAGGGAGGGACCAAGCAGGCAGAGCAGAGGGGGATGAGAAGTCAGGGAAGAGGTAATCAGCTGTGAGACCCCATCCCCTGTGCCCAGCACTCCGTCCCATGGGAATACCCTGCAACCTTCTTCCCTCTGTTGCGTCTGTCTGAACATGTCTGGCTCTCTCTGTGGGGGGGGGGGGGCGGGGTGCTCTGTTTAAGGACACAGCTCCTTTGCTCAGCTCCTGGCTCTGGCTGCCTGGGGCAGACAGCTCACCCCAGGGGAGTGCACAGCATGGGCGAAAGGCAGCTGGGGAGGGTTGGAGACGGTGCGAGGGGTAAGCCCAGTCACCTTCCCTTCCCATGCAGCCTCCTGCGACACAGCCAGTCTGCGGCCATCTACTCTGCACTTTGGCAGTTGTGCAATGATGTATCTGGAGCTCAAATGTTTGTGCATGACAAGCTCAGATCCTGACCCCTGAGTTAAGTACCCTCATTATCGTTCATTAACAGTACCCGTGGTTCATCTTCCTCGGGCTATACACGTGTGTGGCTTATCTCAGACTTTTTTTATACAATCAGGAAAAACCGCGGGTTATGCACAGGTGCAGGTAATACACGTGCGCGGGTTATATACGCTAATTTACAGTAGTTTAGGTACCTAAATGGAAGACAAACTCTTTTTGAAGATCTGGCCCACTCTGCTGGTCTATAGACAGAAAAGATGTGCGCAAGCACATGCTCTGCAATGACAAAGCCTAGAGAGGGTTTTGCAGAAAGCCAGATGAGTGTAAAAACTTATTTCCACCTGGCCATTCCATTATATATTACCATATGTGACACATTATGGCATTTTTAAAGAAAAGTTTGAAAGTTTAATAATTTCATTCATACTATTTTCAAATCCCTCAATCAGACAGTCTTAAGTACAGGCCTTACAGAAAGAAAAGATAAATGCTACAGAATACATGGCAACTTCCAACAAGGAACTCAGAACAGGTTTTTTATACATAATAGCACCCAGGATTAAATAATCCACGTCTGAGATCTTTCTGATTTCCAGGGAAAGTCTACCTTTTGGAGAAAGACACAAACCATTGTTGTGGTTTGGAACGTTAGAAGTGCTTCAGTAGAAGACAGGTGAGATGGACAAATAACTCAGTTCAGTGTTAGCTATATGGTGTGTGCATAGTCTGATTCCCCATTCTTTTATAGAAGTATAACTGAATTGAAATCATCAGTGTGATGAAGTGGAGAATTGGTGTGCATTTCATTCTCTCAGTACCTGATATGTGTTACTTAAATTTTAATTGGGATATCGGGCATCCATTCTTGCCCTCCTAGCCACAAATTTCTACTTCGCTCATTATTTCAGCCAGGATGTAATAAATCTTAATTTTTCCTCTCAATAAGATTATTTTATCTGGTCATTCTCCCTTGGTTATTTGGAATCCCAGTTTACAGAGATGTTTCCTAGACAGAAAGATGGCCTGTCTCACTGACTAATTTTTCACTTTCAAAATAGTATGAACCCTTGCCGGAGCCTCTTCCAACATATGACCATTGATGTTCCCTTCTGCTGGTTCTAAATTAATATTTTTGAAGACAACCAAATCTGAATGCTTGATGAATACACCTCTGCAGTCTTTTTGGAGTATATGATTAAACAATAGGACAATGGATGTAGGCAAACTAGAGGAGAAGAACATAGAAATATATTAAGCTAGCATCATGCCTGGTTGGCAGAAGTTGCATCTTTAGTCTACAACTGTCTATACCAGGGGTCCTCAAACTTTGTGATACCGCGACCCCCTAAAATGCTAAACAAAATTGTGTGACACCCCCCCACCCTCACCAAAGTTGTTAAGCAAAAAAAAAAAGGGGGGGGGAGCTAAAGTTGTTAGGCAAAAGTTGCACCACTTTGTCCAGTTTGGGACTGCACCCAGCCCTCCCCCTGAGCCAGGCCCCCCCCAGCACCCTCCCCATCCCAGTGCACCCCCCTCCCCCTGAGGCAGGCCCCCCAGCGGCCCCCCATCCTAGTGAACTACCCGCTCCCCCTAAGGCAGGCATCCTCAGTGTCCGGGAGCCTGCTCCAATCTAATCTCCCCCCCCCCCACACACACACACAGAACCAGGCACAGAGGAAACTTACTTTGAAAGCGGCTGCTCCTGAAGCCCGGCCCGGCTGCGTCAGCTCACAGCATGTAGGGGAGGCATCACGTGGCCAGCTGCCAGTCTCTACTGCTCACGTTGGCCAGAGCAGCGCGCACTCTGGCGCCTGGCAACTGCCCCCCCTTCACTAGGCTCTGCAGCGCTCCTCAGTCCCCTGCCCCTGCCAGATGCGGCAAGGGAAAATTGTCCCCGCCGGGTTTCCATCCGGTATTTCATGGTTTTTTTTACTGGACGGAGCCCGTGGGGAAAGAACATTTTTTTTAAAGAAAAAAACCGGATCCAGCTGCGACCCCCCTGTAAGTTGGTCGCGACCCCCCAGGGGGGTTGCGACCCACAGTTTGAGAAACGCTGGTCTATACTCTAATCCTTGTATACATCAGAAGATATCATTCTAATCCTGAAAACATGTGTTCATGTGCTTAATTTTGCTCTTGTGAACAATCTCATTAAAGTCATTGTGACACTCATGTGAGTAAAGTTAAATATGTGCATAAGCATTCGCTGGATGGGGTATGTATTTATTATCTAAGAATGTGTTGGATTCTGGAGTTCACATATTTGATCCTGCACACCTTCACCACTGTAAACCAGGAATAACTCCACTACAGTCTATGGAATTAAGCAAATTTAAGCATGAATTGAAACAAATCACAATCTGATACTTCAGTCTGAATCCCTACTGACCTGCAACTTACAGCTGCCTTCATAATTGGAAATCACTATGGTAGTGGTTTACATTCACTTTATGCTGGTGTTAGTGACTTTTAAGATGCAAACCCTGGAAAATAAAGCTCTGTTATTTTAAGCCTCAGTGTGTATGTGTATATATAAGAATAAAGCAATTAAATAGTTTGTCCTTCAATTTTTTTAAAATTGAAACCTGTAAAATCATTCCTGAAAGACATTTTAATATTTAAACTTGTATTTCTAATTCAAATAGAATCCAACTTCATGAAATTGTGACATTTCATAGAACACTCATGGAAACATTTTCAGTTGCATAAAATTCTGGATTCTTGACCACTCTTTTATTGAGCAATGGACCCTGAGTGATGACATCTATTGTCAAAGGCATATTCCAAAAAAAATGCAGCAATTTCTGAAAGAGAAATGAGATTGTCTTTTAAAGTAATATAACAGTTGTGCAATTTTCTGCTTTTTGACCGTTTTTTATTTCCTGTGGGTTTTAAGTAGAGACCTCCAATTTAAAACCTATTATTCTGTAGACAGCTTCCACTCATGTAACCTTGCTCTAGTCTCTGCCCTATTATTTTCACACTTGTTCATTTTGCTTAGCATCATAGTCTATTTAAGAATATATATATATATATATATATATATATATATATATATATATATATATATATATGGTATGTATGATACTCGTATATTTTAATGTTAAAGATGTTAAATCTTTATATTTTCCTATATATCAACACATTGCTTCGCAGAATAATAAATATTCGCTCTTTTGTATACAGATTTTTTTTCAAAACGTGCAGCTGTGCTCATTTTCCTTAGAAAATAAATTGATCAGACCCCACAGAGAATGGGTAGATAATATAGTAGATTGGTACAGAGCTAGTCTACAGAAACTAAGCCACTCCACACTGGACAGGGAAAGTTGGAAGGAAATAGTGAGGGAGGCCTCAGACACCAATGGACATTGAGGCCATGGTGGTTGATAGTGATGATGAATAATTGAACCTCACAACCAAAGAAAGCATTTTATGGGGAAGATGTTTCCCTCCAGTTTTCATGAGAAGAGAGCCCACAAAGGAAGATTTATCTGACCTTTAGTATCAATGTACATGTTCTAATTATACCTTGTAAAGCACCACAAGGTTTCTAGTATTCATATAAGGATGGCATGTCAAGGCATGTCTATACTTCAGTCACCAGGTGTGACTGCAGCTTGTGTAGACCTATACGAGCTAGCTGCAATTTAGCTAGTTCAAGTACCAGAGCAGTGAAACATCAGAAGCATAGGCTTCCATCTGGATAATTACTTGGAGAGCTTCACAGCTCCAATACTTGAGCTAGCTAGGTGAAAGCTATCTCAGGCATAGCCGCAGTCACAGCCCATGAGTACAGTGTAGATAATACTCTCAGACTCATAGATCAGTAATACGTATATGAAGGAGATGCTAAAATCCAACAGTGATGGTTATTGGATTAGTATGCAGAGAGCTAAAGGATGTTTCCAAATCTGTCATTTTGTGCATGGGCAGGAAATGCATTGCCTCCTGGTTATTACTCTTTCTTCAAGAGTACTACCCCAACCAGCGTATTATCCAGGGGGAAAAAAACTTTACACTGGAAAGTTGGGTTAGATCAAAAAGCTGAGATTAACATGTAAAGTCACTTTTCTTGAAATATTGTGCTAAGTGCTGACTGCCACTGCAGACTGCATACTTTAAAACAATTTAAATGTATGGGGATTGCAGAATCCATTCCTAGTTTTATATTCCTTTTTTGTATCATGCACATGGACTGCACATTGGGACTGTGATAATTTGATGTCTCACCAGGATATCACTGTTCATGTTCCCAACAGGAATGATTGCCAAGAAAAGTGACAAACTAATCAACATTATTCTTTTGCTTTGGAAGTAACCAGATCACTGCTCAGCAGTACATTTAAAATGCAATCTGTTGCTATAGTCAATAGTTGGTAGTGTTTACCTTTCTTTTCTTATGAGTTTTCTTGCAACATGGTATAGAAATAAGGAAATCAAAGTGACTTGAAATTAGCACAAAGAGACTGTGCCATTAACAGAGAATGGGTGGGACCATGTATAAAGCTGGTTAGCTAAGAGCAGGTAAAATCTGTGGGACAAATAGTTTTGAACATTAATCGCCTGTGGGTATGAGTTGGTGGTTTGGGTGGTGTGGTATAATTTGATTTGTTAGAGTGTGAGCGTTTTATAACCATCATTTGCGAGTAAATTACTTAGCAGTATTCTGCTTTATGACTGGCTGAAGAAACTTAGTTGATGGTATAATATAATTTATTTCCACGCATAAGTGAGTGACCTTCATATCTTATTCTGTCTCTTGTGAGTTATTATGGGCCATTCCCTCACTAGTGGAAATGAATTGTGCTTTACCATTGCCCAGTGTTTTGTGCACTTTCTCCTACTAATTATATATTTACAGTATAGCTAAGCCAGAAGACTGATTCTGATTTGCTGATGAGGATTACATGCTGTGTGATTTATTTATGCATGTGCACAGCTCTGAGCATATTTTAGTGTTTGAAACAGATAAACCCTACTTTGTCTATTTTCTTTTTTATGATGGCAATAGAACCACACATAGAATCCTAGAAGTGGAAAAAAAGGTATTGGGCTACTGTATCATTTTCCTGCTATTTTGGGTTTTTCCAGATAGTACTTTTTCTAGTATTTTTTTCTGAACTAGCTTTAAATGTGTTAAGTGATGAAGCTTCTGCCTCTTCCCTTGGACACACTTGCACAATTTAACATTTCTGCTAGCTAGGGAGATTTTTCTGATGATGTTTTATTCCTTTTTCCCAATGAGACATGTTGATCCCATCCTAAATAATTCCTCTTTTCTTATTAGTTAGGAGCTTTAAATATTTACAGTCTATCATGTCATTCTTTGGTCATAGCTTATCCCTGGTACATGTGCAGAAATACTAGATTATTGATGCAGCTAGTAGTACTGCCTATTAACAAGGTTACCTTGACACTTCCCATTGTAAGATCCTATTTTCAGTTTCTTATAATATTTTAACCTTTAACTCTGCAGTCTGAAATTTTCCGTACTGGGTTTCTGCCTTAAGCTTAGCTTCTTTAGAAAATTTCAGCTTTCATGATTTCATCAAATACCCCACAAATTCCACCCTAGGCATGCACATGGCAAGACTTTCCCTGCAATTGCAATTTGGGACTGCTGTGAGCTGCGATGGGTCCATGCACCTCCCTGCTTGGGAGAGTGGTCAGGAACACTCAAAATGGATGAGTGTAGTAGGTCAGGACAGTGATGCAGTAAATTCAGGATTCACTGGTGTGGCGTCCTGACAGGTCTCCTGCTCCGTTATTGATGATAAATATCCTATGGGATGTGATACTTTGGTCTAATTTTGATTGTTGTGTTTTATGCATGAATTCTGGGTGGCATTGGTGGCTTGTGATGTGCAGGTCAGACTAGATGATCTGGTGATCCCTCCTGGCCTTACGATCTATGATTCTGAATGAATTCAGCAATGGCAATTTAATCAATCAATGCGAGTTATATTAAAAGTGTGGCATATTCTTAGTTTTAGAAACCACCATGAAATGAAGCCATACTGACTATGGATCATTCTATCACAGGATCCAGAAGTGTAGCACAATAATTAGAGGAAACTAAGAATCACAATTTGATTCACTATTAAGGTGCCTCTGGTTCCCTTTGTGAGGTTGGCCATCTGAAACGGGCATGTTTATGCTTCCAGAGGGTGCTGTGAGATTACAAACATTTATGAATTCCAAGAGTGCTGAGGTTCCTGAATGAAAGTTACACCTTATGTGCAAAGCTTTAGTTCTTTATGGCAGTACTTCATCTTCTAGTAATAAAAAAGCAGGCTGTGTGTGTGTGTGTGTGTGTGTGTGTGTGTGTGTGTGTGTGTGTTTGTATTTCTAGATTATTTTTAACAGTAGCAATTCTATAGTGATACATTTAAGAAGTAATATATGCATATCACATCATTGGGCACTCTTATTTTCAGTTGGGATATTGCTTTGTCTCGCACAAGCAGTGATAAACTTTTTCTGGACCCTCCTTCACTTCTTTGAAATGCTGAAGTCTCACATCGAAGAGGAATACAGAAACCACATACTTTGTGCTGGCACCACAAGGCTATTGGGTACTTTCAGTTTCAGGGCTTGCAGGACTGTAATCCTATCTGCGCTCAATGATTGGATTTCTGTTCCAACTTAACTGGTTTCAAAATAATATTTCATGATGGTTCTTCATCAGAAAAACCCTAATAAGGATAATTTTTTGGAATATTTAGCATACATTTGTTTGCCAGTGGTACCTGAGCCTGACACAAAGTGTTACAATGGCAAAATAAATCAATGATCATTAAAAAGATCAAAGGAAAAGAAAAAAATGTTTTTTAAAATAAACATATCAGAAGTAGGTAACTTCAACTGTAAAGCTGTTATTGATCCCGTAACTTACTACTGCAGATTCTTCCTGTTGCAATGCAGATGGTCTTCAGTCACTGGGCATGTAATATCAAGGGGCAGGAATCTTAGTGTGAATTGTTTGTCTCCTCACTGTAAGTAAAATAGCTATTTAAAATGTAAATCATGTTATAAGGAACTCTAATATAATTAACTATACATTACTTAATGGTTTTGATCCCATTGAAGTCAGTGGCACATCTCTCATAGACTTCAATGGCAGTAGAAACAGGCCTTAAGAGTTTTTCTTCCTGTTTTAAATGAATAATATTGTGAGCTTTAATACTCTTTTAAAAGTCAGAAAAGGAATTGTAAATCAGTGCAATACTGTACTAGCTACAAGCCTGTCTTGCAGCTGAGAGCTAGAGAAATAAAATGAAAATATATACCAATAAACCAAGCCACTACCCTCTGGACTTAATTAAAAATTGCTCTCTTTTGTTTACTTTTTTGGCATAGCTGTAGATTAAAACTTTTTCATTTTATTTCCAAATTAAAAATTCCTACTTTAATAGAAAGAAGAAGTTTTCAAATCCATCACAGAAAGAATGTCAATGGTGTAGAACAGCACCACATGGAGAAATAAACTATAAGAGGTCAAAAGCTAGGAGAAAGGAGAGTTTACTGCCAATACTGTCTTATTCTGACATTCAAAGCAGCAGGTAATGCTATCTCAGTCACAATGGTAACTGAAAGGGAGATTATTCACAACATACTTGCCTTCTTTCTTTTCCTCTTCTTTAATTCTTTGGCCCAATTTTGGTTATTGGGTTTAGTATGCAGATGGCTAGATAATGGTGGCCTATGACATACTTGATGATCTGATGGCCCATTTTGATCTTAAACTCTGATTCATTCAGGTAGACCCTAGATTTTGCCCTTGGAGGTGTCACTTGACTAGAGTTACCTGTTACTCTTGGGGGACATAGAATTTGGTCCCAAAAGCTCAGGAACACAGAAGCTGACCGTGTGGCATAGAGGAAGTGAATGTATGTCGATGACCAGAATTTCTTCCAAATACAAAAACTGAAAGTTCAAGATATGGCCTCAGTAGCCATGAAATTTACCATCCTTGATGCTAACTCCTTTAGCATCAATAACTGTGAACCATCAATAATTAATTTGCTTATGTCTAATTTGCCATGGACAGGGAAAGGTCCTCTCTTGTGGATAGTTAACTAGGCTGTTCAGAAAGATGTTAACCTTTTCAACACTAACTGGCTATTATGGTGGGGAATGCTGCTTTCGTAGACATTTCCTGACAGTTAGTTTACAATAGCCTGTCGCTTTGACCCTGTTTTCTGTCTCTCATCATATGTATCAGGGTTTAGGAGATATTTACAGCTCTAAAACAGTGATAATTCCCCCTCCCTACCAATGCCATTTTGATATAAGTCCAGAAAATATTTGACAGATGATTCCTGAATGTACATTAAACCTGAACTTGACATTGTGATATTTTCCCTTAAAACAAAAATGGTTCTGCCAATCAAGTTATCTCTAGTGTAGTTTTGACTCAGAATGATAGGTGTATGTGTATATACATGTGTATACACACACTATCAATGCAATGCGGTATGATTAAAGATGAGCATTTGTATCAGTATTGCTACCACAGTTGTACAAAATCTTGTACAAAGTATATCATGTAAGGTGTCAATGAAAAAGTAATGATTTTTCTGAGTATCCTGTTCATATGCATGCATCACATTTTTTTTCTGAGGCTATGAATGTTGGTTATTCATTTGTAACGTAAATATCTGTGTTGTATTTCTGAGTGACACTCCCCAGGTAGAATTTACATTATGGCTAGACAGTTCTATATTGATAGCCTATCAAGGACACTCCACACACACAATGAGCCATTGAAGAAACTCACCCTATCCACATAGCTCATCCTGGGGTGTCTCAGAAAGCAAGGAGCCAGTGGCCATTCCCTGTGATTCTGCAAAGCATGTAGTAATACTGGGCTCCATCTTGGGCCAGTAACATTCCATGTGCAGGGATTGTGGGCTTTGTTTGGGACAATAAATTTCTGTGCACCTGGCATAAGATATAACAAGGCACCTACGACATCTCCAGGTTGCCTCTTCCCTGCTCTAGTTTCTGTGGATTTACCTCTAAAAAAGAATATCTTGAATTATGGACCCAAGGGTCTTCTGATCTTTTGGAAGTTACCAGAGAGGTTTTACAAGTCAGCAGTCTGTCTTATCATTGCTACAAACCTGATACAAGGACTTTGCAATCATGTGTATGTAGATTATCTATTAACCATTTATGACTCCTTTTCTTTTATTAATAAATCTTTAGTTAGTCTAGTAAGGATTGGCTGACAGCATAATATTTGGGTAAGATCTGAGATACTTATTGACCTGAAGATAAGTTTCTAACTTTTGGGATTAGTAGAACCTCACATATGGTGAAATGGGTTTTCAATAATCTCTCACTATAATAGATTGGGTTGTCTGGATGAGAGCCAAGGGTTGGGGTACCTAACAGGGACTGTTGTGGTTTCTGGTTAACCAATGTGGTACTGTAGAAGCTCTTTTGTTACTGGCTTGAGGAATCAATTATAGAATAAACCACCAATTTGTGTGTGTGGGAGAGGGCTACATGCCTTATTTCTTGCAGTCTGCCTTGAGAATGGCATTCTCAGTGCCCCTCCCAGGAGCACTGTTACATTTGGTGTAAACAGTAGGCTACACATTACCACAGACTAATTTTGGTTTTGGAGCTGAACCTCATGCTAATCAAATTTTAAATTCCAATGTACATTTTAATGCAGTTACTTTAAGTGTGGAGGAAGATCAAATAAACCCCAATGTTGCCACCTTGTGTGCAAATGCTTTCACTCAGGAGTTAACGCCATGGTTTATAATACTGCAAAGTATGAGAGTAATAATAAGGAATTCTTTGAGTGCTAAAGTTAATAGTGAAGGCTTTTTTGCATGATATAACACAGCTTCTGACATCCCTCTAGTTAAAGCAAGTTGTCAGAGAGGAAGACTATTTGCCAAACAAGAATGTGAATATTGTAGCCATCTCTGAATATTTTTGAATGTGCCTTTGGATAAAATCCACCTTTGGTGGAAATATTTGATGGTGTTATGACAGTTGGGCTAAAGAAGTACTGGCATGTTAATTGGTTATGATATAGCATCTGTATTTAATCAGGTTGATATAACCAGATCACACCAAAAGCATGAAGGTGATTCATCTGTTTTAGTTGCTACCAACATAAAGACTGACAAGGAAGGATATGTTTTTAAGCCTGTGTCTGTTGAGGGTGATGACTTGTCTGATAAAGAAGCTATCCCAATCTCTAAGCATTTGTCTGCAGTCAGCCATGTGTATTGTAGTTAGGAAGAGAGCGTGTCTGATCTTTTGTTTATGGAGAATAGCACCTGGCCCATTGATGGAGAATTTGTCTCCAAGCAGTTGTCAGGAAAAGTGTGAGCAGATAGAAGGTGCCTCTCAACTTATGTGGGTTGCGGATTTGTCTTTTGTCCCAGAGGTGGTTCTGGACTCAACTGAAACACAAAGAGTTTGTTTCTGCTGAGGAAAATTTTCATTAGAGCAAGCCCCAGCTGAGAACGGTGAGGGCAGAAACATTGTGAAAGACAAACTGTTGTTTTGAGAAGCTCCTACTGGGAAAAAGCAGCCTCGCGGTAGGAATTGCAAGCTGTTTCCTATACTGGAAGGACACAAAACTGATTTGCTTGAGGTGGCTCAGAACAAGTTGATGTCTGTGAAAGCAACAGTATGTTTGGTGAGAGAATTGTTTCAATTCCATGCACTGCAGTCATGGCATCTAGCAACTTCTTTCTAGGAAGTGAGTCATAAACATGCTCCCATTGATGGCAATCAGGCTTATCACCTGTGATTGTGTGACCTCTACTCTTCCTCGAGAATAAGAGCAGTGAACCCCTGGGATTTCCACTGACATTACCTGTCTCTTCCTAGGCCACCCACCCTGAGACATCCAATAGTGTAGCCAGTACTTCAGTTGCCATTGCCTGATCCTAGAAGCCACAAGCTACCATTCAGTGTCAAACCTAACATTTTGAAGCAAGTACATTGAGAAGTTGGAAAATACAATCTCTGCCCTAGTATCCTGAAGAAGATCTCATGCCCTGGTTCCTTCTGTCAGTTTTCAGGCCAGCACATGCCACTCTTGCAGAGGACCTGCCTACAGAAGAGGGAAATACATCCATACTGTGCTCTGCAGCATCTGATACAGTTATAATAATAGTACCCAACTCCTATACAGATTTTCATCAGTAGATTCCAAAGTACTTTGCAAAGTAGGTTAGTATAATTGCTCCCATTTTACAGATGGGGAGACTGAGTAACTGAAAAGTGAAGTGATGTACCTAAGAGAACCCAGCAGGACAGTGGCAGAGCTGTGGGTTGAACCCAAGTTTGCCAAGCCCCAGGCCAGTGGGTTCTCCAGAAGACCATACTGCCCACAAATATTGTTTTCCAGAAGTTGCAGGAACGAACAAAAAAGTCTGTGTGGCTCAGATCCATTTCTCCAGTCCATGAAATGCCTCCAAGTTACAGCAGCTGAGGTTCTGTCCAAGGGAGTTCAACCAAAAGCTCTGCCAGTGAGGTAGCAGGGGTGCTAGTGAATGCCTGTCCCTGCCATGTCCCGGGAGGCATCAGCCCAGATCTTCAAAGATATCTAAAAGTAACGCCCACAGAACTCAATGAGATTTAGGCCTCTGAATTCCTTTTGAGGATCTGGGTCATTGAGCCTGTTTTCAGCCATTATGGCTTATACTGGTCTGTAAGATCTTCCTCATGGGGCCTGAGCTCAGAAATTAAGGGGCACGCTCAAGGGACCATTGCCTTCAGGGGAAGCACTGTCAGTGCAGCTGCATGGGGCAGCATTGATGGAGTCAGATGAGAACTGTGGTGGAGAAAGAGGCAAGTAAGGAGGAATTGGAGCTCCATATATATATGGCCTTGTGTGTCTAGTGAATCTCAAAAGTCCACAGGGTTTGGGAGAGCAAACCCTGCTTCGGCACAATGGATGGATTCAGCGGTAACTCTGTAAGTGGAACCCTGGTGAATTTTTGATCTCTTGTGGCCCCTTCTGTCTGCACTTAAACATGACCAGCAGTGCTCAGTGCCAGAGCTGGGAGACTTTTGAAGGCGTGGGGAATTGCACAGGTGCACCACATGAGGAATAATATGTTACAATTCAATCACTTGTCAGTCTTCTCAGGAGGACTTTTTTATCCATGCTGGTATTTTTCGTCATGCAGTGTGATAAATTATAAGATCAAGTAGATGGACTCCAAGATTCTGGCCTCAGCTCAACCTTATAAATTACTGCTTTGGCTGTTCTTGGTGACGTCCTTCCCATTGCTCTGTACGTTCTTTTTCTTGCTGTATTATTGTACGTAAACAATAATGCACATTCTCTAGCTCATAATAAAAGAAGTTTGCGCCCAGGAGATCAAACCTCTAAATCTGGGCAGTATCTTTCTATCTTGCTGCATTTCATTTCCAGCTCCAGGGGTAACAAAAGAAATGCTTCCTCTTTTAGCTGTATGATGTACCCTATTGCAATATAACTAATAAAACTCCATTTGGCCTCAATTGCAATTGGCTCTGCACACTTCGTCCACCACTGACGCTGTGCAATATCTTTGCGCTTCAAGTCCTAATGCTCTTTGAACTCAGATGCAACCTCAGAAGAGGGGCTGTGGGAAATAGAATTCTTGGGCTTGTTTCCTTGCTGTAAGTTTAGTGGTGATGAATTTATTCAACATTCATATACATTTGATAAATGTTGCATCTTGATCGTATTGCTAAGTCTGAAATCATTGAGTCTTTTAACAAGTGTCAGGTTTTGCCACAAATAGACTGAATAAAAAATGAGATGTTATACTTTGCTTTGTTATCACAGCTTCGGTTAATATCCCCCTGCTCTTTTAACACATTTATTCATTTAAAGTTAGGTGAGAATGAGAAGTTATTACAATTATTAGTAAAAAATTTTAAATGATTAGTAAAAAAAGATACAATATTTTGCTGCTTATAATCCCCATGTACTGCAAATATTATAGTACAGACACACCTACCATCCTATGGCATACTGGCTGTGGACTTCTGTGAATAGCACATTAGCTTTTAAAAAGCAACACACATGATATACCATGTGGTATGACAGCTGTTAAGGTAATGATGCATTTTAGTGAATAAATAAACATACCAAATGAAAAACAAGACCCCCACTCCAAAGAAAAATAAAACATGGCAGCAAAATTATTTTTTTTTCTAAATCTCTTTACACTTGTGAGAAACCTTCCCAAATCCATTCCCAATATGCTTCCATGTAGCATATTCTCCTCATATCCTCTAAGTTATAGAGCCTTATCTTCCATTGTATGTAGCAGCATAGTTTAGGATTTAAAGGCTAGTCCGGAGGTTCTCAAACTATGAGGTCACAGCCCAATTTTAATGAGGTTGTCAGGGCTGGCTTAGATGTGCTGTGGCTCAGGGCTGAAGTGGGTGGTGGGGCTTAGGTTACAAGGCCCCTGCGTGAAGCTGAAGCCCTTGGGCTTTGGATCCCCTGCCTGGTGTGGTAAGGCTCAGACTCTGCCTTTGAACAGAGGGGTATCAGGTGGGCTCAGGCTTCAGTCCTCACTCCTGGAGTGTGTAGAAATTTTTGTTGTCATAAGGGGGTCAAGGCCAATGAAGGTTGAGAACCCCTGACCAGTGTTCCCTCTAAACTGCACAGCCGCATAGCTTCACAGGAGATTAATCAGCCCTGCCCAGTCAGAGGCTCAGGACATGGAACTGACTGACTGGGCAGGGCGGATTAATCACCTGTGAAGCTGTGCTGATGTGCAGTTTAGAGGGAACATCGCCCCTGACACACTCAAATGGGTCTTTATGCACTCTCAGGTACACACATTTTCCATGGCCCCTGTCTCCGTAGATAAAGATCAATTTTTGTATGTGCAAATTGGATAGTTGTAGCTATATTCAAAAAGTGTAATGTTTATTTATAAAGCTGTCCCACTGGAGTCTTTGGAGCCCTGCACAGAACAATATGATTTGAACATGATTTGCATGCAACAGCAACAATTTTAATCGTAATGAAAGTGTTAACTAACAACAAAAAAGATGCCATAGGCAAAAAAGATGCCATAGGCAAAAAAGAGAATAGGGAGGGAAGGTAGAAAAAATAATACTCAGGGAGTCAACCAGAGCTGTGGGAATTGAGAGGGCTGTCAAGGGGGCATGAGAATCACAAGGCTATATCCCAAGCAGAGGAACTGAGCAATGTTTTACTTGTAATTTCTTCACCTTGCCTTTAGGTACAGTTTTTGCAATTGCTGTTGGCTGTAAAGGCTTCAGCATTTCCTACTCTTCAGCTGCCCATGACTCTAGCCCTTGCTCTGTCAGCTTCTCCCCCCCTGGTTTGGCTGAAGCAGGCAGAGGTGTCAGGAAGGATAAGAGAAGGTGGAAGCTGCCTAAGCCTCATTCACCAAGGATACGGTTAGACTGCGGGGGGGTTTCGGGATACCTCCCGAAAAAATTCTGCCGCGCCCAGGGAATTCATTTGCTCTTCTGCTTTTTTTTTTTTTGCAGAACAGCAAACGCGCTCTTCTGGAAGTCCCTGTATTCCTTGTTCCACGAGGAAGAAGGGGGCTTTCAAAAGAGGGATTTTTCCTGAAATTTGGCCCAGTCTAGACGGGCCAAATTTTGGAAAAGCCTCTTCCAACAAAAGTATCAGAAAAAGATACACAAAATGAGGAGCGCATTTTGCGTATCTTTTTCTGATAGAGCCTCGCAGTCTAGCCGTACCCTTATTGTAAAAAAAAAAAAAAAAAAAATGGAGCAACTTCAACTTCTCACAAGCAGGAGGGGGATAAGGAAAGAGAGTATTTGCTGTCAGGAGGGGCAAAGAGGGGAGAAAAATGAGGGAGGACTACAGGGGGAGGTAAAAGCACAAATGGGCCAAGAGTGGCAGAGGAGTTAGGACTGCATATCATTCTGTCTGTCTAGGTGCTCATATGGCCTTGATCAGCATAGTACCGAGGTACTGATCCTTACGATGCCTGGTAAAGCAAGGTATTATTTTTATATCCACAGGGTGGGGTGGGGGGGAAAGGATTAAACCTAGCCCTGCGACTGTGGAGCAAGTAACTGAGGCAGGTAGCAGCCAATTAGGGCCCCTCTGGGGCAGTATAAATAGGGACTCCTGGAGAGGAGCAGAACATGGAGTAGGAGGGACCTGGCTGCTTGGGAAGCTACAGAAGATACCTGAGACAGAGCAATGCTGGGGAAGGGCCGACAGAGCTGGGGAACTCTGGCCAAGTGAACTCCCAGGCTGAAGCCTTGCTCTCAAGATCTGAGGGTATTAGGGCTGCAGGGACGCAGCAGGTCCACACCCCCTTGCCAATGATGCATGGCCATTTCAGACTACAGTTGGTCCTGAGGTAAGGGGCTAGATGACAACTGGCAGTGGGTCACTGAGGCAAGGTGGGAACAGGACCCCAGAGTTCGAGGGCACTGCTGTTGAGCAGTACTGCGAGGAGAGGGCGCCACAGTCTGGGAAGGATGCAGGTCCTGAACCAGTGCAGAAGATGACAGGTAATTGAGGGTAAGACGTTGGCCAGCAGAAGGCGCTCCCATGCTGAAGAACAGCTAATTCCCAAGGAGACCAGCAGGAGAAGCTGTGGTGATGAGTCACAAACCTATCACACCATTCTATAGAGGGGAACCGAGATGAGAGAAATTAAGTGATTTAGCCAAATCCATGCTGGAGGCTTCCAGTAGAGCCACAAATTGTATCCATATGTTGTGTATCTTGGTCCAGTGCTTCAACCACATGACCATCCTTCTTTCCTTGAGGGCTTTAATAGTCCAACAGTGCAGTAGTGTAGTTGAGGGTAAATGGAGGTTATCCATTTCTCATTTTAGGAATATGGGAGGCTAGCTTAGTGTATCCACTCCTTTTTTTCTTACCACTAGACTGCTCCAGTGCCATCTCTGTCTATTTGCCACTTTAAAAGCAGGAAATGTAAAGGGCACAGAAGAGGTGTAACATGATCACAGTTGCTCTATCCATTAATGAGCAAACATGCTGCTGAATTCTGAACAAGCTGCAAGAGACAGAGATACCCTGCTGTATGCCCTGCTAAGAAGGAATTATGATAATCAGGCTTGTGGTCATAAGGGCATGCATTGCTCTTGCAAGGCCATCATGAGATAAATAAGGGCATAGCCTGTGCAAATTGTGCAACTGCCAAAAAACACCCTTGTTTATGCGTGCATGCAAAAAAGGGGCATTTTGCTGAAAATCTGCCCCATTCTGTCACTGCAAAAGGTCAGCAATAGCCTGGATCATGTTGACTCAGAAAACAGTATTTCCTCTCTGGATATTCACATGACAAATACTCACCTGGCTCATAGGATAACAATTACATTAATTAAGCAAGAGTTTTATAGCAATATCTCTTAGGATTAAAGGAGAGGTATTACAGGAACATAGTCAACTTTCCCTAATCATTGCCAGAAATATGACAGCGCCTGTTCTGCAGTACCCTTATTATCCCCATCTGCTCACAATGGGTAGAACTCTTTTGGAGAGCAACCATATATGCCTATCCTCCCCTTCCAGATAAGGCAAATTTGTATAACCTCTCAATAATGGTTAAATTATATTAATGAAAGTTAGTTTGAAACATTTCAACTGCCCTGTCTAATCAGAACTGCTGTATTAAAAAATCTTTATCATAGGATGAAATCTCTCCAGGGACTACAGATGTCTTAAATGCAGTGGAACCACCCTTGTTCTTGGTGATGTGAGTGTGTATGTGTGAGAGAGAGAGGGCAAGTGACTATACAGCAAGCAGCAGTGTGAAGTCTGCATCCTCTGTACCAGTGCTCTCTCTAGTTCAGGCCCCGTGGGGGGAAGGAGGTGTGTAAGGGCATGAGGAAGGGAAGGATAGGGGCTTGGCCTCTGGCTCTGTGTTTTTTTAGGATTTGGTAGCCAGTTACTATTATTTTGAGATAACTGGTGTTACTTCAAAATAACAATGTGAGCGTCTACACAGCCATTCCGTTATCTTGAAATAATTTCAAAATAATGGATGGCTTATTCTGAAATCTATAAACATCATTCTACAAGGAATAACGCCTATTCCGAAATAGCTCTTTCAAAATAAGCCGTGTGGAGATACTCCACTACTGCTATTTAAAAATAGCCCCTCCCCAGGGCCATTCTAAATTATTCCTCCCCAGTACCTCCTGAGGCTTTAAATCGAGATAGCACATCTACATTAAGGAAGCCTGCTTCGGACTAGTTTTGAGGCTTCCCTGCAGTGTAGACGTGCTATTTTGAAATAAGCTATTTCGGAATAAGTATTCTGGAATAGCTTATTTCGAAATAGCCATGCAGTGTAGATGTACCCTGAGTGTTCAAAAGCTGCAGATCCTATTTCAGATCCAACAAACCTAATTACTCATCTGGGGTGACAACATTCACTTGTGGTGAAGGTGAGTTTATTCATTTATCCTACTGAGATGATAGGCCTCAGCAGAATTTAGTAGGTGACAAGCTTACAATAATTCATTACATAAAACAATGAAAGAACTTCATATCATGCTAGAATGTTAACTCGGCAGCCTGCTAACACAACACCACACTGTGCACACTAGCAATAAGACTCCCTAGTTTTGTTTGAGATTAATTTTTTAAATTGATTTTTGTAAAGAACCAGATGAAAAGCGTAAAAGAGAACTGCTTGCAGCTTGTATATAAACCATACATGTCATGGGATCGCCAACAGATTTATGTAATTTACAGCTCATGAAAGCTGCACTAATACAAAACCATACAATACTACATAGGCGATCCATGGGGGAGTGGATGCATTAATGAGCATTCAGTGTCCATTTATGTGGGTATAAAAACAATAATATGCTGGAACCAGTGTGACATCTGTGACACTGTAAGAGTGCAATAGTAATAGTTACCTATAGGGATTCAGAATGCTTTAAATGATAGTCTTGGGCATTAATGGGGGCCCCTCAGGAAGGTTCAAATAACACTGTTACATTTTCTTTAATAAGATGGATGAATTTATATAGGTTTAAATCGTCAAGAAAGGGAAGGACCAAGGCAAAATATTAATTTGTATTATGTTAACCCTTCTGCACAAGATAAGGGAGAAGAACTCTATTTGAATCTACACTAACTACTTGGTCTATATTTATTTAACTACACGATCTAAATTTACCTTCACTAGTTTAAGGTTCATTGGTCCTTATAAATTGAAATACTTTGTGCATTGATTTAGCTATTCATGGACTCTAAGACCAGAAGAAATCCATTTGGTCATCTAGTCTGACGTCCTGCACAACACAGGCCATAGACCTTCTTTGAATGCACAAATTATGGCTTTTAGAAAAGCTTCCCATCTTGATTTTAAAAATTGCTAGTGATGGCAACTCTACCACAACTATTGGTAAATTTTCTTAGTGATTGGTTACCTCACCGCTAAAGATCTATGCCTTATTTCCAGTCTGAACTTGTCTAGCTTCAGCTGCCAGTCACTGGAACTTATTATACCATTGTTAGCTGGATTGAAGAGACTGTTATCAAATATTTGTATTGGCAATTATAGACTGATCAAGTCACCCCTTAATCTTCCCTTTCTTAAGTTAAATACAATAATAGGTCTGGAAGGGACCTCGAGAGGTCATCTATCCCAGTCTCCTGCACTTGTGGCAGGACTAGGTATTATCTAGACTTCATTGCACTGTGACCCCTTTCTGACAACAAAAATTACTATATGACCCCAGAAGGGGGGTAGGGGGAGGCAAAGCCTGAGCTCCTATACTCCAGGTAGGGGTCCATAGCTCAAGTGCTTCAGACCCAGGTGGGGGCCTGTAACCTAGCTCTGTGGCCCAGAGTTGAAGCCTCGGGCTTTGCCCCAGGTGATTTGGCTCAGGCTTCAGCTTTCGCATCAGGCTCTAGCAACTCTAAGTCAGCCCTGGAGAGTCCTTTAAAATGGGGCCACATTCATGATCCACTTTGGATCCTGACTCTCAGCTTGAGAACCGCTGATCTAGACAATCCCTAACTGATATTTGTCTAACCTGTTCTTTGAAATGTCCAAGGGTGGAGATTCTACAACCTCCCTATTCATTTTATTCCAGTGGTTAACCACCCTGAAAGGAAGTTTTTTTCCCCTAATGTTCAACTTAAACCTCCCTTCCTGCGATTTAAGCCTATTCCTTCTCGTCCTTATGTCCAAACACACATTTTTGTAGGATATAAAACATATCTCCAGCCCACCCTATCAAAAACCTTTCTGTGTTTAAATCTAACATGGTTTGTAATTTGTGGTCATATTTCACTTTTAAAATACCAATAAATTAATAAAGGTCAGAGTCATGATTACCTGTGACAGACCAGACTTGATTTGGGTTTGTGACAGAGCCCAAAACTTCTGCAGCCTTTTTATTAGAACTTTTGCTAATATTTTGATGTCACTGTTATCTGAAAGTGGCCTGTGTCCGGAACATAGTCTCATATCCCTTCCTGCCTTAGGAATATTAAGGCTTCTCTCAGCACAGGGGAAGAATGGCGTCTAAAAGTGACTTCTTAAACTGTTCAAACATGCTGTCAGAGAGGAAGGCCAAAGGAAGTGTTTATAAAATTCAGCAGGGAAGCTATGTGGTCCAGGGGATTTTCCCACTTTCATATTCTTTGACACTTTCAGACACTTCTTCATAAGGGGAGCATCAAGGTGGTTACACTGGGCTGCAATAATGTGGTAGCTTTGAAAAAACCGATCCAAAGCACCTGTGGAGGAATTGGGGTTCAACTTGTATGATCTTTGTAAAAAATCAGAGTACGCACAATATCATTAGGCAATGTTTGTAATTTACTTCATTTCTGACAAATGGCCATGATTCCACATGCCTTTTGTCTTAGGTGCTGTGTCAGCACCTTGCCAGCTTTTCCACCTGATTTCCAGAAACCCCGTCTGAGTGAAAATAGGGCGCAAACAACCTGCGCTGAGTGCAGTGCGTCAAGCTTATATCTACAACTCGTTAGGAAACCCAACCAATCTGGAGGTGGGGGCTGTGGCATCCAACAATTCAAACTCTTATGGAAAGCCTTTCTGTTTTAGGGTTACTTTAATACTTTGCAGCATGAGGCCACAGCCTGAAGTCCTTTCTCAGTTTTTACTCAGGTAAATGTCTACTGACGTCTGAGAATTTGCCTGAAGTAAGAACATCAGGATCTAGCTCATTAATAACATTTGCATTTCCATAGTATGTATTACCCAAGGATCATAACATGCTTTTCAACCATAATTGGTTAAGGTTTTCTGAGTTGTGAGGTACACTGGTGGTTATGGTCCATATTTCACAGATGGAGATTAAATGATTTACTCCAGTTCATACTACAGGCCTAGTGACAAAATCAAGAATAGAATCCTGAGCTCTAATGACTAGACAAATTGCCTCCATTGACTTCACTTCTGGTTCCCAAACTTCAATGAGGTGCATTATAAAGGGCTACATTTGCAAACTCGCCCTATTGTAACTTGTGCAAGTCCCTGGATCTCAGTTTTAGATAGTGGGTTGTAATCTGAAATAAACTTTAAGCAGCAGCCATTGTGATTCTACCCTCAGGGTTCATTCCCTCCCCCCCCTCATCTACTTTATAATCTATTCATTATTACTCAAACTTTAAGCTCTGAGCTACAGAAGATCATTAATCATAGATATAATTTAATGACAGCAGGGTCGTGTCCCACTAACTAACTACACCTTGTTTGCCTCAAAATGCTAATCACTTCTCTGCAACATTAATGAGGGACAATTGATATTAAGCCTAATAATCATGTGTGGTCTAGTTAGATTTATTCATATAAACTGGATTCTTGGGTTATGGTAAAATGCAGCAAAGTTTAATTGTATAAAACACACAGTTATGCGGCACTATTATAACAAACTGTGGTCTCTGAAATGTTTGAGCCTATTAATGTAGTAATTAAAGATTTCCTGGCAAAACAGAAACAGTTTCTGATACTCTTACTCAGGTTGAGAAGCATCTTACTCTTCAAGCAGTCCCACCAACTTTAGTGGCAGTATGTGTGGAGTAAGATCGTATTCATGTAATAGAATCAGACCCATAATAATTGTAGTACCTGTAGTTCTGTGTACTGAACCAATGAAACACTAATACAAATACTGAATGGGCAGGCTCTATGCTAAGATCTCAAGCAGCTTGTGATCCCGTGAGAGCTAGGTTGTAGGGAAATAAGATTGTTCTCTCTATACACAGAGGGATTAATAGTAGTGAGGGAGAGGAGTTATTTAAGTTAAGAGACAAGAACAAATGGGATTGACTGGCCATCAGCAATTTTAGACTTGAAATAAGATGAAGGTTCCTAACCATCAGAGTGACATTCTGGAACAGCTTTCTAGGGGGATCAGTGGAGGCAGAAAACTAACTTGTTCAAGGCTGAGCTTGATAAATGTACAGGGAGGATAGGATGATGAGGTTGCTCACAATGGCATATGTCCCTTCTGCATTTGCAAACCTCTCCAACAGCTGGCAATAGGACACTAGATGGGGAGAGTTCTGAGTTACTACGAAGAATTCTTTCCCAGGTGTCTGGATGGTTGGTCTCATTCACATGCTCAGGGCCCACTGCTCATTATATTTGGGGCCAGGGAGGAATTTTCACTAGATGAAGTCGGTAGAGACCCTGAAAGGGTTTTTCTTGGATGGATCACTTGAACTAGAGTAAATGGTGGATTCTCTGTAATTTCAAGTTTTTAAGATTTGAGGACTTCAGTAACAGCCTGAGGCATGGGCCTCTTGCAGGAGTGGGTAGATGAGGCTCTCTGGTCTGCGATGTACAAGATGTCAGATTATGTGATCATGATGATCTTCTCTGTCATTAGAGTCTGTGGGTTAGTGTAAACGGTTAAATGGAAGGTGTTGGGAACTGCTGGAACAGTAAATGTTAAAATGGCCTGGTACCTTGACTGAAAAAGTTGGGAACAACTATTTTATGATCTTAATAGTGGTTAGTCTGCTAATGAACAAATATCCTCCAGAGAAAGTTAAAAGAATCAAGTTCAATTTTGAATACTGACCCTTCAAAAGAAAAACGAGTGCACTGGGGGAATTTGTTCAAGTTCTTAGTTTACAACTAGGTTGAATTTGAGTTGAATTGAACATTACTTTCTTCTATAACAATTTAAGTTTTATCCTTTGCAGAGTTTCTGAAGCAAAATGGAAGTATTAAGTGCAACTTGTCGCTAACTTGGCAAGCATATTTATATATAAAGTCAATGTTACACTATTAGTATACTCTTTATAATGACTAGTAAACACTAGAAATAGACCTAAATCCAGAATAAAAATCTTAGATCCAAACAGATTAGTAGAGGCAGCTCTTCGTAGTGCCTGTTGCCAACAGCCCCAATGAACTCATATGATATCTGGTGATCAATGGAGTGTAGGTCTATCTTCTCTAGGCCCCATTTTGACCATCCCACGCTTGTAGAAGGCAGGTAGCTGCTTTGCCATTTAGGCCACTATGAAAGGACCAAAAAGGGGAAGGTTTTCCAGGGGCCAGTTACATCACTTTTGTGGCTATAATCTCAACAGAAGAAGGCAGCTATACTGAGCAGAGAATTGGTGTCTTATTGTACAACTGACTAGAAGTCACAGTGAAATACAAATAGAACATTTTATTTGACAAACAAACCATTTGTTCGGGTGGTCCCAATGTGACATTAATTAGATGAAAATGAATGAAGGCCCTTGTAGGCTAATATAAGAAGAAATTTGAGAGATGTGAGGGTATACCTTTTGATGGGGCCATCAGAAATTGGACTGGATAACTCATGAGAACATACATACAGCTGCAGAGAGCTGCAATAGGGTGGTGACATAGTAAACTTTCCAGTTTGATTCTGAGCCAGATTGCTTACATATAGTTAGTACTATGTACTCCCTATTTGGGTATCAAGTTCTGCTCTTGTTGTTTTGACTCCCACTAAGAATATTTAGTGTATTTTATGTGCTTTAACCATTGGATCACAGTGATGGAAGGATGTATAATCAGAATGGCAATGAACTGCCATAATTTCATTGCTATTCTGTCAAGAATTTGACATTTCATTCAATTTAAATGGGCAACAAAATGGCAAATGAAATTCAGTGTTGACAAATACAAAGTAATGTACATCAAAAAACAAAATCCCAACTAGACATACCAAATGATGGGGGTCTAATTAAATGTTACCACTCAAAAAAGGTCTTGCAGTCATCATGGCTAGTTCTCTGAAAACATCTGCTCCATGTGTAGGAGCAGTCAAAAAAGCTACCCATGTAGGATTAATTAGAACAGGTTTTGATAATAAGACAAATATCACAATGCCACAGTATAAATGCATGGTATGCCCACATTTTGAATACAGTGTGCAGTTATGATGGGGCAATTATAGCTGCACACAATATTCAAATGTGGGCATACCATACATTAGCCCATCTCAAAATATGTATTGAAACAGGTATAGAGAAGGGCAACAAAAATGATAGGGGTATGGAACAGCTTCCATATGAGGAGAAATTAAGAGAGACTGTTCAGCTTGCACGAGAAATGACAAAGGGGGTATTATTTATTTTTTCAGCTAATAAAAGAACCCGGGGACACCCAATGAAATCAATAGGTAGCGGGTTTTAAATGAACACAAGTATTCTTCAGAAAACACAGTCTGCCTGTAGTACTTATTGCCACAGGCTGTTGTGAAAGCCAAAAATATAACTGTGCGCCCAAAAAAGAAGTTGATAAAATCAGGGAGGCTATAGTAATCAATGGCTATTAGCCAAAGTGGTCCAGGACACAACCTCATTCTCTGGGAATCCCTAAGGCTCTGAAGCTACATCTACACTGCAAGGTTTTTGTGCAAAAACAGCTGTTTTTGTGAAAAAACCTGTGGAACATCTACACCTCAAATGCACTTTTGCGCAAGTAATTCGGCAGTAAAACGGCAGAACTGAGGGCTTTTGCCGGTGTAGGTAAACCTCCTTTTATGAGGCATAACTCCTTTTTACGCAAGAGTTCTTATACAAAAAGGCAAGTGTGGACGCTCCACAGGGCTTTCTTGCACAATAAACCCCTATGGGGAAAAAGCACAGGTGCTCTGATGGCCATTCTATGAATGGCCATCAGAGCTTTCTTGCGCAAGAGCGTCCATGCAGTGTGGATGCTCTCTTGCGCAAAAGCACATAGCTTTTGCGATGAGCTTTAAGGTGTGGACATGCTCTTGTGCAAGAAGTTTTTGTGCAAAAACTCTTGTGCAAAAGGCTTCTTGCACAAGAAGCCTATAGTGTAGAAGTAGCCTGAGTGTTAGAAGCTATCAGATTGATCGCTTAATAATTGCCCAGTTCTGTTCACTTCCTTTGAAACATCTGGTGCTCATCACAGCTGGATTTGACCCAATATGGCCAATATGTTAAGAATTTGGGATTATACAAAAGTTTTGAATGCATAGACTGAGATGGAATTGTGGCATTCTTCTACTCACTGCTCTGGCTGTGGATAAATTAGGTGCCAATCTTTTGTTGGGGCTTTTGAAATATATTATGGAAAACATCATGGGCTAGATTAATAAAGAAACTTAAGAGTTGGAGGCAAAATATATCCATTCTTAACTTTTCAGTGCCTAGCAAGTCACTGAGGTTCATAAAGACTGAGTTGGGAGTTTGGGTTCCCTTGCAATCAATGAGGGGATAGACACCTTAAGATGGGATTCATAAAAGCCAGCATATTGGGCAGCTCATCACCTAAGACAGCCAAAGAAGAATGCCAAGTAGAGGGGTGTGCTAAGTACAGTCCATCTTTCAGAAAGAAGTATCTAAGTCTGGTTTCTTGGGAATGCCTTCCTCTGCCTGAGATTCTCAGCTGCCAACCCTCTTTTGCTTATAGGCACCTATGAAATATTTTCAAAAAGCCTGGGGCGGGGGGTAGTGGAGGGAGGAGGCCTTGCCTCATAACTTGCCATAAGGTTAGGGTACCTTATCCCTTCCAATTAGTTTGTGTAAGCTTGCTTATAAGAGTCTGGTCCAGTGGGTGAGCTCTGTGCATACTTACCAGAGTAGAACCTGCGGTGAAGTTAGGCAGAGAAGCATGCCTATCTTCCACTAGTTTGGGGCTTGCTCTGGGGCTTAGGCATCAGGATGCAGTGTGTATATGTACAGCCAGAAACATAGGAACCCAGGGAATTTTTACTACAAATGTTTAGGCTCTGAATGAATTTAGGCACTTGCGTGGTTTGGTAGCAGCTGAGCAGGGTTTTGTAAATCCTGGTGGGGCCTGGTTCAGGGATTTAGGTGCCTAAAGTGGCATTTAGGCACCTACACGCTTTTGTGAGTTTAGCCTTATATGTATTTCATGAAACCGTCCCGCTGAGCTTAAAAGTTACTGGTGAAGCTTTATAAACTCAGTTTTCATGAGCTGTGCTTGTGCTGCCAATAACTATTACAAACCTATATCCTAAATATAAAGCAACTCTTCACAGTCAGACCAGTATAAACCAGCATCATTGTACTAAAAGAATTCCTCTGGGTTTACATTGGTCTTACTTCATTAATGGAGTTACTCCAGGTTTACACTTTAATCTGAAGGCAGAATTTGGCCCACACTAGACCAGTTGTCATGTATTTTTTTTAAAATGCATTTGGGATTGTACTTATTTTTTTCACCTGTCACATAAGGAAATGATTTTCAACCACTGCTTTAAAACCTTCTGGAATATTAAAATATTTTATATTACATTTTAACGGCTGCTCTTGTGCCCAGAGTCATTGGCAAGATGCCTCTGGACTTCAGTGGAAACAGGATTGGTGACTGGATCTGTTCTCTCTTCCTGAACAGATCAACTATATAGGATCTTTTCCACTGGGGAAGAGAGAGAGTGTCTTTCTGAAACATCCTGAATGATGGCAATGTTTAAAAGGCCCTGTTTCAAACAAGACAAGACCATCTTTTGAACTCAGCAGGATGCCACTGTTAACTGTGATTGAAAAGCCGTTTGAAACCATTGGATCAATCTGGTGTTTTTGAGCTCTGCTTTGAATGGAGCTATTTATTCCAAAGTGTTTTCTCATTTTCCCTGAGTACTACAGCTTGCCTGCCTTCACTGAGTGCTGTTTCTGATAGTTCTTTAAAATAGCATGGGTGTCTCACATAGCAGTGGAGTGGGTGACTTTTACAAACCTGTTCTAACACAATTCAACAGGCCCATACAACAAAGAGAATAACAAGGTAGCACTGGAGTTAGAACTTCATTTGGGAACAGGCAGTGTTCCTTACGCGGTAATTCACTGTCACATTAGGGGATATTTCTGCTTAAAATACACCAATCAGTGCTGGTTTTGAATTGTTTCAGATGTGTATGTAGGGAGAAAGTCTTGTACTAAGTCAATGTGGGGGAAATCTGGCAGGAGATAAATGAGCATTTAACTGATGTTGTACAAATATCTGCTCCTCTGCAGAGAGGAGAGCTGGCACAGTCCCCCCATTTTTTATTCTCAGCCCTTCCACAAAGAGTAGTAATAAGATGAACCCCTACTCTCCTCCCCACCACCAGTAAAAAAGGGAAAGCAGGAAACGTTTATTTGCAGAACTGTTGCATCATGTTTAACTTTCCTTCCCCAGTCAAATTGCAGCTATATAAACCTTTCACCCCCACAAACAAACACCACTTTCAACTGTCTTTCATATCAGCTCTATGCAGACTTGCAACAGAACAGATTTATTTAACAACTGAATAGGTACATCAAACAATGAGGGGGGAAAAACAAAGGTCCCAATTCTCCTTTGGGATATGTTGTTGGTGACAGCCCAACTGATACTGCTATTCTGAGGGCACTGAGTGTCTTGCCTTCCTGTCAAGTCCACATTGAGATGACGACCTGTGGGACAGATTTTCTACTGGGGGGCAGCTACAGGGACTTCTTTTTGGCACTGCTGCTTTTGCTAATTTCAGACATTCTCCATCATAATGTATTTTCACTGGTGGTGTAAATCCCAACAATTCCTATTGTGCTGCACAATGTCATCACATTTACATATGGTATTGCCAGGAGTCCAGAGATGTGTCCTTGCAACTTCCAACTGACTTTTCACATTTCTGTTTTTACATCTAACATTTAGCCACCTGACTTCCTCCTTTCTGAGTTCCCCTGCTCTCGTGTATCCATAGTATGAAAAGAATGAGTTTTACTTCATGTTCAAACCAGACGGCATTCACCCAAGGGTTCTGAAAGAACTCAAAGGTGAAATTGCGGAGTTATTAACAGTGGTTTGTAACCTATCCTTTAAATCCACTTTGGTACCAAATGACTGGAAGATGGCCAATATAACACCAATATTTAAAAAAGGCTCTAGAGGAGATCCTGGCAATTATAGACCGATAAGTTTAACATCAGTACCAGGCAAATTAGTAGAAACACTAGTAAAGAGTAAAATTGCAAGGCACATAGAAGAGCACGAATTGTTGGGCAAAAGTCAGCATGGTTTCTGCAGAGGGAAGTCGTGTCTAACTAATCTGTTAGAATTCTTTGAAGGGGTTAATAAACATGCGGACAAGGGGCACCCAGTGGATATAATATACCTAGATTTCCAGAAAGCCTTTGACACGGTCCCACACCAAAGGCTTTTACGTAAATTAGGTGGTCATGGGATAGGAGGAAAGGTCCTTTCATGGATCAAGAATTGGTTAAAAGACAGAAAACAAAGGGTGGGAATAAATGGTAAATTTTCACAATGGAGGAGGGTAACTAGTGGTGTTCCCCAGGGGTCAGTACTGGGACCAATCCTGTTCAACTTGTTCATCAATGATCTAGAAAATGAGGTAAGCAGTGAGGTGGCCAAGTTTGCAGATGACACAAAGTTGTTCAGGACAGTCAAAAGCAAAAGGGATTGTGAAGAACTACAAAAAGATCTCAGCAAACTGAGTGATTGGGCAGCAAAATGGCAAATGAAATTTAATGTGGGTAAGTGTAAGGTAATGCATGTTGGAAAAAATAACCCAAATTACACGTACTACATGATGGGGTCAAATTTAGCTACGACAGATCAGGAAAGGGATCTTGAAGTTATAGTGGATAGTTCTATGAAGACATCCACGCAGTGTGCAGCGGCAGTTAGTAAGGCAAATAGGATGTTAGGAATTATTAAAAAAGGGATAGATAATAAGACAAAAGATATCATACTTCCCCTATATAAAACTATGGTACGCCCACATCTCGAGTACTGCGTGCAGATGTGGTCTCCTCACCTCAAAAAAGATATATTGGCATTAGAAAAGGTTCAGAAAAGGGCGACTAAGATGATTAGGGGCTTGGAAAGGGTCCCATATGGGGAGAGGCTAGAGAGACTGGGACTTTTCAGTTTGGAAAAAAGGCGATTGAGGGGCGATATGATAGAGGTATATAAAATCATGAATGGTGTGGAGAAAGTGATTATAGAAAAATTATTTACCTTTTCCCATAATACAAGAACTAGGGGACACCAAATGAAATTGATGGGTAGTAGGTTCAAAACTAATAAAAGGAAATTTTTCTTCACACAGAGCACAGTCAACCTGTGGAACTCCTTGCCCGAGGAGGCTGTGAAGGCCAGGACTCTATTAGGGTTTAAAAAAGAGCTTGATAAATTTTTGCAGGTTAGGTCCATAAATGGCTATTAGCCAGGGATAAAGTATGGTGCCCTAGCCTTCATAACAAGGGCAGGAGATGGATGGCAGGAGATAAATCACTTGATCATTGTCTTCTGTTCTCCTTCTCTGGGGCACCTGGCATTGGCCACCGTCGGCAGATGGGATGCTGGGCTCGATGGACCTTTGGTCTGACCCAGTATGGCCATTCTTATGTTCTTATGTTCTTATGTTCATCTACATTAAATCACTCCTGATGTTATACCAGTGTGACTGAATCTTGAAGAAGCAAGGAATTGTTTCTGTTTCCTGACCAGGTGAACAGAACACTTAGAATCAGGTTTCCAATGTTAATATTTGCATTTACGAATTCAAATCTGTTTTTCTAAAACTTGTATCCAATATTTGCTTAAAATACATTGCTGTTAAACACATCCTTTATATACATAGAAAATTAATACAAATGCAGAGGGGATGGTAAATACAATTGCAGTCGTGCTGGTTGAAATTTTACGACATATTCACAATTTTGTTGCAGTGTTCATCCATCTCAACTGAAAATGAAAAGATTCAGAGGTATTAATTCTCTGAAGGCTCCCTAGCTATGTAGAGCAGGAGCCAGCATCAAAGGCAAAGATGTATCAAATCTACATGAAAGGCTTTTTGTCCTTTTTATATTCTGAGTCTTGATAGCTTAATAAAGCTATAGTCATGGTTGTATTTAAGTACCAAGTCTGCTTTCCCTTTGCTGCTTAAGCTTGCATCTGCTGTGCTGGAAATAAGTCAAGAGAGTGGATATCTGGTTTATCTCTAGGTGCTATTTTTTATTCAGCTAAGAGCTGATTATGTTTTGGGAGGCTGTACTGCTTGATCAACTGCTTGTTGCCATTTGCTTTGTGGAAGCTGGCAACTCCCGATTGCTACCGTTGAGTTGTAAATCAGTTTGGAGTGGGGAAGTCTTCTGTCGGGGCAGCATTTATGCAACTGTGCAGGGCCATAAATTGCATTTTGCTGCGTAGGACTGTGACTCATGGAAATGTGGATGACCTAGTAGCTGGCTTTGCTGGCATGGGCTTTCCAAACTGTGGCAAGGCAATTGATGGCACTCATATTCCCATTATAGCACCACTTCACTTTGCCTCTGAGTATGTCAGTCGTAAGGGGTACCTCCCCATGGTGTTTCAGGCACTTGTGGATCACCAGGGGCATTTTACAGACATCAGTGTAGAGTGGTCTGGAAAGGTGCATGATGCATGGCATCTTCAGGAACAGGAGGCTGCAGACTGGGACTCTTCTTTTCAGACCAGAAAATTACAGTGGGGGATGTGGAAATGCCCATAATGATCCTACGTGATGCAGCTTACCCCTTACAGCCCTGGCTTATGAAGCCTTACATGAGGCACCTGGACAGCAGCAAGGAGCAGTTCAACAACAGGCTAAGCCAATGCTGTATGGTTGTTGAATGTGCTTTTGTCAGACCGAAAGTGAGATGGAGGTGTCTTTATGGTTAACTGGACCTTTTGGAAGATCATATCCTCTAGGTGGTGGCCTCATGTTGTAGCTTACATAATTTGTGTGAGAGTAAGAGAGAAGTGTTTGCCCATGGGTGGAACAATGAGACACAGCACCCAGACACAGAGTTTCAACAGCTAGATGCTTATACCATCAAAGGAGCCCATGGAGTGGCCATCAATGTCAGGGAGGCTCTGAGGACCCACTTTGACAGTGGGGCACTGACAGTTCTGTGTGTTGGGCTTGCTTCCCTTCCTCATCCAACTGCACATCCTGCGTGAGGCATTCCTATGAAACCCAAGGGATATTTCAGGCTCCCACCATGAGCGAGAGCAATTGGTGTGGGTTGTGTGTCATAAAATAAACACATGGAAACCTCCATCATATTTGTCTTTATTGATAACTTTTAATCAGGATGTTTGGTGGTAAAGGATGGTAAGGGTTATTGGAAAACCCCACAATTGTGTTAATGTCCAGCTGTTAAATCACAGCTGCTTTCACAGTGAGTGGAGTGTGCTGGGAAAAAAACATTACTTGATTGTGAAAGAGTGTGGGGGCATGGAGGGCATGTGAAAAGAGTTCTGCATGTGTTGACAGTGAGGCCTCTGGTTGGGTTCATCTGCATCTTCATAAGACACTTCAGCATCTCATTTTGGTCTTTTGTGAGCTTTAGCATGTGCTCAGTGGTTTGTTATATGGCATCAATCTCTGAAGCTCTTCTTTGCTCCCTTTTCTCTGTTTGAAGAGTTGAGGGACACAACACATCCTTGACCAGATCCTCGATCATCTTCATTGGGTTTTTTTCCTTAGTTGATGGAGTCTGTCTGCTGGTGAATGTGCATGACTTCTTAAGGTCTGGTCTGGAAAAGTAACCATTCACAATCAAGTGACTGTAATTTTCATGGTAAAGATTGTAACATTTCACTAACATGCATGTCTCTGAACAAAACCTGCCACTTTTCTTGTTACCCTAGAGGCAAACACAGATCTCTCCAGACTCTCTTATCATGGTGTGTTTTAAAGCGAGGGGTAAAGGAGGGGGAAGGAGTGTTGGGCACGAGTCCCCAAGAAAGTACAGCCTGGGCTTATGCAGCAGCTGTACATGGAAACAATCTGTAATAATTCTACACTTGTCCAGAGGCTGAGGGTGCTCTGGCTGACACATCCTTGCTGAAGGTTAACAGGCAAACCCCATGCCTTGCTTCCAGCAGCACGGTATGAGGAATGGTTTGGGAGAGTGTCGTACCACAGCGGTGGGGAAATGGCAGCCCTGCTATGAAATCTCTGTGAGAAAATTGATAAGTAAATCAAGCAAAGCTTCGATGCCATCTCCCAGCAAGATTCTCTGTGTGCATCCATGCTCTCTTTGGACATAATGCAGACACAGGCATGACTTAGTCAGCTCACAGAAAAACAGACTTTGGTCACCCTGTACTACCACCACCACCCCTCCATGGCTGCAAGAACAACTTCCCAAGCCAACTTCCACCCCTCTGCAATACACAGCAACCTACTGCTCCACATCCCACTCCCACTGCATGATACAGCAACTAACCACCCTGCATGGCTGCCGCCCCTCCTCCCTCGGCTGTACTAGGTCATCTTAGTGCCCTGTATTCCCGCAATCATCCCCCTTCCGACTGCACTATAGCAACTTTAGTGCCCTGCGTGGCCATCAACACCATGCCCCCACCCTGCACAGCAACGTACCTTGCATCTCTTCCCTTGCTTCTTGGCCCCATATCTCTTCATGCTCCACATACAGTTGCTGCGAGTCCTCACAAACATCAGGACTTGAGAACAATTATTTGCTGCCTGACATACTGTTTGTCACTGTGTTGACCCTAATCCCTTTGTCTGCTTCCACCTCTTCATCAGTAACTTCTGTCTCTGTTTCTGACTCTGCTACAGGAGGTATCCACACACTCCTTGAGTGGATTGTGTCCAGTTCTTTAAAAAAATGGCATCTTTTGGGTCAGCAACAGACCAGCTATTTGCCTCCACCTCCTGGTATGCCTGCCAGAGTTCTTGGCTGTGCAATGTAGGGTGTCCGAGCTCCTATGGGTCACTCACAGCTGTGATTGCACCAAATCTTCACCCCAGACACTGATCATATCCAAAGGGTCTAATCTCATGCCTATTAAAGTCAGTGGGATTCCTTCCATTGAATTCAATGAGTACACAACCATAACATAGACCATAAGTGATTTCATGCAACATCCAGACATACTCACCACTGCCACTGGTGACCTGAAAAGCAGCTGCACTGACTATCTTTGTCATCTCCTTTTTACTTATTTTTAACTCCCTCCTCAATGGCTCTCCCTGTAGCCTCGTTCAGTTTGTGCTTGATGTGCTGTTCTAGAATAGAAGCTAGTTTTATTTGAGACAATAAGTATGCCAGTTCAAGTTGACCGACATGGCATGATAAGCAATCAGAAGTTCTGCAAAAATTTGCTTATAACTTAAATTTATATGGTTACTCCTGAACCTAGCATTTCTACATGGCAATCCTACAGTGCCAGCCAACTCTAGTAGGATTAAGACCAACAAAAGCATGGACAAAATGATGACCAAAAGGTGCACATCTGGTACTATAAGTCACTGACTGTGCATACTTGTATTTGATGTGTTGGAGGTCAGGGGCTAAAGGGACATGATTTCTAATCCACAAGCAATGATAAGAACTTACCTCTTGATTTTGCTGTATGATCATATTGCAAGGAACATGATTCTATTTGTGAAACATCATGGATTTTACCTTCATGAAGCTATATGTATTCTCCAAAAGGTTTATAATTTTGCCATGAAATTGTGCAAATTGTACCTAAAAATCACACATTTTAGAGGCATATTTTTAAATCTAAGATGAAATAGGAAAGGATTTTGGGGTGCGGAGCTGTGATGGGGTATTCCCTCCACGCCAACTATAAAGGGGCTAAGAACACTCAGAAAGGGCCAATTCATCTTGTAGGCCACACCTGCGAGATGGTCAGGCTTGACAGATAAGGCTAATTGATGATGAAGCACAGCTGGACAGGGGCAGTTTGAGCTTATGTAAAGCAAGGAAGTTGTGCACTGGGGAAGAGTGGGTAGCTGATCTCTGGGCATAGAGAGATGGGTAGGTGGAAACTATTTCCTAGGGCACCAAGATAAATGGCTGTTGAGGGCTTTGGAGGCGGGGGCGCCGATTGCGTGCCCCCACCAGTTGCTGGCAGCTCATCTAGGGCCGCTCCTGGGTGAAAACCCAGGCTAGGTGCAAAACTGGAATTCTGTCGTTGGTGGGAAAAGTTTGGCCAGATGGGCTGTAAGGAAGAAAATCTGTGGATGGCAGAATAGGAAGAAGCTGAGGGAAAAAGCAGCAAGAGTAGAGACTGAATAGTCCTTGGCTGCTGATTATAGGGTCTCTGGGCTGGAACTAGGAGTAATGGGTTCTCTTACCAGCCACTTGGAAGCAGTATGGGACTTGTAAAAGTATCATCTGGACAACTGGCCCAGAGAGATGTTGATACTCCAGAAGGGGGAAACAAACACAACATCGGAAAACCAAATATCCTATTTTGAGAAATGAAAACAGTCACGTGACTCCAGAAAGAGGGAGCCGATAGCATGGAGATGAGTAACTGAAGGAAAGAGGTGTCATACCAGTTGAGAGCCAATCTCCAGACAAGAGAGTGCCTCAACACAAGTGGTAAATCCTATAACAGAAGTGGGAGTGGGCCCCTAGGGAACATGTGCTGCGATGTGGAGTCTTTCTCCCACTAAGGCCTTGTCTACACTTTCTCCCACTAAGCCCTTTTTGGTGACAAAACCCAGAGAGTGTTCACATTGCAACACAACAAAAGTCGTGACAAATACCAGTTTTGGCAACAAAAAATTTCCACCTCTGCAAGAGACTTTTGTCTCTTTCCCTCCCTTTATTGTTGAAAATTATGTAGTGTGTACTACAGTAGGTTTTTTGTCGAGTTTATTGGCTTCCAGCATGTTTCCCACAATGCCAGATTAGACACTCTTGCCAGCACTTTGAACTCAGCTGCTCTGCAGCCATGTAAACAGATGTGCCCCTCGCATCTGCAAACCCCGGGAACTTTAATAATCCATTTCATGGTGTCTGGCTCATTGTGTAGTGGTCCTTGTGGTGTCTTCTCAGGAACCAAGGGAGGATATTGCTCAAAATGCTCTCCTGCTTGGAGCATTGCAGAGCTTTTGGGGTACATCTAGACTGCAAGCTTCTTTCGAAAGAAGCTTTTTCGGAAGAGATCGTCCCAAAAAACTTCTTCCGAAAGAGAGTGCCCAAAGCGCATTGAAAAAGTGATCTGCTTTTTTGAAAGATAGCGTCCACGCTGAATGTACGCCATCTCGCATTTAAGCTGTAATTACTATGGACAAAGTGGTCACCAGGGCACCTGTACTTTTTCCTGGAGGCCTCTTCCGCATCCACATATGCCTTTTTCTGAAAGAGCTCTTTCGGAAAAGGCGTTCTTCCTCGTAGAATGAGGTTTATCAATGTCGGAAAAACCCCTCTGTTCTTTCAATTTTCTTTTGAAACATCCACACTGCTATTGTGTTCTAAGTGAATTTTTTTTGGAAAAACGGACGTTTTTCAAAAAGAACCCCTGCAGTCTAGACGCACCATAGGTGTTCATGAAGAAATCATACAAAAGGAATTTAGAAACATGTTCATTGTAAATGGCTTATTTTATAGACACGTGAAAAAATAACCCTGCATCAAAGAAGACCTCTTTATATATTTTGTAACATGTATTAGGCAAATTCATCTTACATATAAATCAGAGGCTGGAGTAGGAATAATTCTTGTACTCTGAAGTAGAAAAGTGATGGTCTCAGCAGGTTTACATTCTATTCAGGTGGTAACTCAACTGAGGAACAGGTAGTCAGACCTCAGCTGTCCATCAAAAATCCTTTTATGATCATCGAAGAATATTTAGGATACCTGTGGCTTTTTCGGAAATAAAACTATGCCGAACATTGAGAGAGTTCTGCTCATCTGAGGTAGAATGCTTGTTAACACACTATCTACATCCACGTTTAGACTACAGCTATATCAAGAGCAAAATGTACAGAAAAGCACCTAAAACAAGAGTGGGAGGAGCAAGAGAGCACAAATTTAAACACATAGTGGTAGCCTACTCAACATTACCTTGTGTATACACTGCAAGCTCTTTGGTGCAAGGAGTGTCATTTTGTTCTGTTTGAACAGCTCCCACAATGGGGTCCTGGTGCAGGAGAGGTGCTCCTAGATGCTACTCCAATGCAAATAATAATAATAAATAGTAAATTAGCTTGACTGTCATGCAGGTCTTAACTCATTAAAATATGATACTTTGTTTTCTGGTGTTGTGTTTGTAGGCCCCTTGGTACATTTACTTTGAATGGAATTTGATAACTTCCATATAATACAATATTCTCCACCGATGAAATGGTTTAATGAGAAACCATGTGGTTTAACAGGATAAAGAACTTACAGCATGTAACAGTGTACAAAAGCCTTAACTTTGGATTTTATAGTACTCCTTAAAGGCTCATGAGGAAAACAACCCTGAAATGAGCTTCTTTCCTTGCAGCCTCTTGCACATACTCTATTTGTATGCAGTGTTTTTGTTTTCAGTCTTTTTTTGTTGATGTCGCTAATATGCTAATGATATGCTCTTGCTATTTGGAATATGTTCAGCTACACGCCACTGGTTTGATTTTTGTGCACAGAAGCAAAAACCTGGGAGTTTAGCAATGATTGCAATCTTCTGCTCAGTGAAGAAAGGCCTGGTGGCACAGATTTAGATATCAGAAAGAATGGTGATAATCTTATTAACCTTGAGTTTTTCATCTCCTTTGAGTCTTTACAATGGAAAGTAAGAAATCTAGCAGGTGGTGATTGACTTTCAGCTATGATGCTTATTTAATATATACCCAGTATTTCTTCATGAAGTGAGGGGGTAGGGGGAAGAGAGAACTCCAGATTTAGCAACAAACCAATCAGGTATTACAATTTTCAGTAAAATAAATAGTTGAGAATTTGATGTTAACTGTTGAGTATACAAAATGTTACCACAGCACTTATCAAGGAATTTGTACGATGTGGCTAAAATCCATATGTATATACAAATAATTATACAAGATATGTCTCCATTTGGCACTTCATATAACAGAATAACTCAAAAGAATGTAAAAACTGCCATATAGCAACAGACTGTCTATCTCCAACCATTATCCTGTATTCCACAGTGGCCAGCACCAGATGTTGCAAAAGAAGGTGCATGAAACACCCCAGTAAGCAGATATGGGTTAATCAGTCCCACACTGAAGTCCCATTCTATTCCCTAATAGCTAGAGATTGGTCGAAACATGAATTGAGCTGGTACTTTAATTGCAAATTTATTCATACTAGATATAGAGGAAACATTTTGTTTTCAGCAGGTATCACTGAACATAGGGCTATGGCTACACAAGCATTTTGCCCTCCCATGCTATTTCAATGTAATTGTGAACAAATTAAATCTTGGAATTTCAAATTAAAAATACCAACTAGCTTGTAAATCATTATACCTACTTTCTGTGTGGTGATCATGAGAGAAATTGGAACTGATGCTCCAATCTGGGTTTGGCTCTAATCAGAAATGGTGGGTGTCTCATTCATACCTATAGAACCCATCACAAATATATTACTATTTTTATATTTGTAAGAAAGTCTAAATAGGGGCTCCTGCTAAATGTTGATTGTTCTTCTTCGAGTGGTTGCTCATGTCCATTCAAATTAGGTGTGCACACCGCGTGCACCGTGTCTTCTGGAGCGTTTTCCCTAGCGGTACCCATAGTGCCGGCAGGGCACCCCCTGGAGTGGCGCCGCCATGGCGGGGCATAAGTACCCCTGCCGGCACTGCCCCACCTCAGTTCCTTCTTACCGCCTGTGATGGTCGTTGGAGCGTGTCTCTCTCTTAGATCAGTTAATGGTTCCCGTTTCTATTAGTTAGTAAATAGTTCTGAATAGTTCGGTTAGTTAGGTAGTTAGTGTTTCTTTGTTTTTTCCTTCTCCCCCTTCGGGGGTGAGGAATGCCAGGGCCACAAGGCTTTAAGGCATGCGCTGTCTGCGCAAAGTTCATGCCCAAAGGAGACCCTCATGACAGTTGTCTGAAGTGTCCGGGTGAGAGCCATCTTACGGACGCTTGTAAGATCTGCAAGTCTTTTAAGCCCCGCACTAAGAGGGAGAGAGACTCTCGCCTAAAACTTCTCCTCATGGAGGCGGCTTTACAGCCAGCACCGGCTGGACACTCTGCGGTGTGCAGTGCACTGGTGCACCGGCATCCACGCGAGATGCCCCATCTCGGGACTGGCCCTCGGTGTCGAGGGCCCGGCACCAGTCTCACTCTCCGGCACTGAAAAGGTCAAGAACATCTCGTGGTAGGTCTCCGAGCCGGAAGTCCAAGTTGAGCCTACACCATGGTACCGAGTCTCCGGTGCGCACGTCCTCATCCACCACGGTGCGGCGTAAGCGAGCGGGACGCCCATCTAGTCCAGGGCAGCTACCCTTGCACCGCCCCTCCACGCTGGACACCTTTGAGGCGGCCCATGACCTTATTAGCCTCACTACCTCCCCTCCGTCGTCGGTTGAGGCGGAAGGGTCGAGATCACCTACGCCGGAGGCCGTGTTGGCACCGGCTTCGCCTCTGCACCGGCATGACCGAACAGCACCGGCCACTTAAGCAGCGGGACCATCCCTGGTGGGACCAGTACTGCTTGCCGCCGTATCGGTGCCGGCATCGACACAGGCCGTCAGGCCCCACTCGGCGCTCGACTGGGCTCGACCTCCCTCGGTGCTGGGACCCCTTCCAGACCCTGTCTTGGCTGCGCCTGTGCCATGTCACCCTGGCCTCGTGACGACGTCTTCAGCACCATCGTCAGGCCCTTCAGCATCAGCTTCTTCAGCACCGATGCACGTTTCGGCACCGTCATAGGCACCGTCATCGACCCTGTGGGCCACGCCGGTACTGCCATCGCCGGTGACGTTAGCCTCTTCGGGGTTTGTATCGCTACCGATACCGACTATGGCATCACAGATATGTTCCGTGTCGGCACCACAACTGGCACCGGGACCAGTTCTCCCGGTGCCACAACCGGCTCCACCCCGGGCATCGGAATATGTTCTCCCGGCACCGACTCCACTCCAGGGACTGGGACCGGTTTTCCCGGTGCTGCAGTCAAAGGCTCCTCTCACGGCACCGGGACCTGTTCTCACGGTACCACCACAGGCACCGGCACTGGTACCGGCACAGTTTTTCCTGGTACTGGCACGTCCACATCGAGCTCACGTGGGCAAACCTGAGTCCATGGCCAGGTTTGCCCTCCCATCGGTGGCAGTACATTCGTCATCTGCGCCTCCCTGGCCTGAGTCTGATTACTCATCTGATTCTGATGCGGCATCGTTCAGGTCGGGGTCCTCGGCAGCTTCCTCGACGCATAGATCTCGTTCCCGGCACCGGCGTGATGGTTCGCGGGTGCAGCAGACTTGGCCGCCTCAGCCGCAGTGGCCCTTTTGGACACCGTGGGTTTACCACCAGTGGCAGGGGCCTGTGCCCTCTTCTGTGGTGTCCGGTGCCTCGGGGCAACGAGCGCAACCGTCAGCGTCGCTGTCAAGACCCCCTCCCTCCCACCAGAGGTCGGTTGCTGCCAATGCCGCTGCTGTGCCACAGGCCTCGGTACCGGAGCCACTTCCGCAAGCGGTGCCGCCTGCCCAGCCAGCACCTCAACCAGTTCCTGCGCTGAGCCCGGCACTGGTCCAGGAGTCATCGTCATCATCGTCACTGGATGAAGCTTTGGAGGATCCCGCACCAGCGTTGCCTACTATGGATGCCCGTGCACATCAGGAGCTGCTTAGGCGTCTGGCCTCCAACCTGGGTGTCCCAGTGGAGCCAGTAGTGGAGGACACGGACCCCATGATTGACATCCTCTCGGACGATGCACCAGCCTGCTTGGCTTTGCCATTTAATAAAACCGTGGCTAAGATTACCAGTGCCCTGTGGCAGACCCCGGCAACCTTGACCCCTACCTTAAAGGGAGTCGAGAGGTGCTATTACGTCCCCCAGTCGGGACACGAACACCTGTACTCCCAGCCCGTTCCTGGGTCCTTGGTCGTCCAGGCTGCAGCCCAGAAAGAGAGGCTTCCCCAGCCGGGGCTGTCCCCGAAAACTAGGGAGCCCAAGAGCCTTGACCTGATGGGCCGTAAGGTGTATGCCACTGGTGGGGTGCAACTCCGCATTGCTAATCAGCAAGCGATGCTGAGCCGCTATGCTTTTAATACCTGGCAGGCCGTGGATAAGTTCAAGGACAAGCTGCCTGCCGAGGCCCGTCAGGAGTTTGTGGCCATGATCTCTGAAGGCAGAACCATTGCCCACACGGCCCTCCAGGCTTCCCTGGATGCTGTCAACTCTGCAGCCCGCACCATGGCGTCAGGTGTGGTTATGCGCCGTGGTGCTTGGCTGCAGGTGTCTGGAATACTTCTGGACATCCAAACCATGATCCAGGACTTGCCGTTTGATGGGAAAGCCTTGTTTTTGGCGCACATGGACTCCAGGCTCCACACGCTCAAGGACACGAGGTCTACCCTACGGTCCTTGGGGATTCATACACCAGCCCCCCAGCGTCGTCAGCTGCTCTACAGACAGCAGGGGAGAACTCAGTCCCAGGTTCCCCGTGGGGATTACTGGAGACGCCGTCCTCGTGCTCCCAGTGAGGGTGCAGGGGCAGCTGTGGGCCTGTCCTCTGCAAGGGGTTGTCGATGCCGCCCGAGAGGGGACACCCCTCATGGGGCTGGTCAAGGTCCCTCCCAGCAATCCAAGCACCTGTTTTGACGGGATGCTAGAGGGTCGTGCACCAGCCTCCCACCCTGGTCCCCCGTTTGGGGCCAGGTTGTCCTGGTTTGCCCACGCCTGGGCAGGAATCACGACTGACGCCTGGGTCCTAAAGATAGTCAGGTGTGGCTATACCATCCCTTTCCTGGGCTCGCACCCTTCCAACCCGCCCACCCCGTTGCTTTTCAGGGACACCTCTCACGAAGGCATGCTCCGTCAAGAGGTGCTGGCGCTTCTCGAAAAGGGAGCTGTGGAGAGGGTCCCCCCACATCTGGAGGGCAAGGGGTTTTATTCCCGATATTTCGTTGTCCCGAAACCCAAGGGCGGGGTTCGTCCCATCTTAGATCTCAGGGACCTCAACAAGATGGTCGTGAAGTCCAGGTTCAGAATGTTAACCCTAGCTTCTGTTATCCCGGTTTTACAGTTAGGAGACTGGTATGCAACCCTCGATCTAAAGGACGCTTACTTCCATGTGGCAATAAGACCCAGACACAGGAGGTTTCTCCATTTTATTGTTTCCCGATGCCACTTCCAATTTACAGTGCTCCCATTTGGCCTTTCAACAGCACCCAGGGTCTTTACAAAATGCATGGCAGTCGTAGCGGTGTTCCTCCGCAATAAAGGGGTACACGTTTTTCCGTACCTAGACGATTGGTTGATCCGTGGCCACTCCTACGAGCAAGTAGAGGCCCATGTTTCCCTCACAAGGGCTCTCTTCGTAAGGCTGGGACTCATGCTAAACGAAGAAAAGTCATCGTTGACTCCCTCTCAACACCTCAAATTTGTAGGAGCCCTCCTGGACGCCAGGGTGGCAAGAGCACTCCTTCCCAGGGCCAGGTTTCTATCCATAGTGGAGCTGGTCTCCGAGTTATCCCGGTTCCCCATCACAACAGCCCGGGTCTGCTCGAGGCTGCTGGGACACATGGCGGCGTGTACGGATGTGGTACGACATGCTCGAATGAGGCTCAGGCCTCTGCAGGCCTGGTTGGCAAGGGCATTCAACCAGAACAGGGGTCTCTGGGACACAGTTCTCACAGTGCCGCCGGAGGTGATAGCCTCCTTACAATGGTGGACCCAGGAGACGGTAGTGTGCAGCGGGGTTCCGTTCACTATACCTCCCCCCTCACTTACACTGGTCACAGATGCTTCGGACCTGGGTTGGGGAGCACACCTGGGGTGTCACAGGACCCAGGGCTTATGGTCCCCAGCAGAGCGGGCTCTGCACATAAATGTCCGGGAGCTCAGGGCTGTCAGGAGAGCCTGCGAGACCTTCCTATCGAAGCTCTCTTGCCGCTCTGTCCTGGTGCGCCTGGACAACACGACAGCTGTGTTTTACCTCAACAGGCAGGGGGGAGCCCGGTCACCTCCCCTCTGCCATGAGGCTCTGTGCCTCTGGGACCTGTGTGTAGAGCACGACATAGTTTTGCAGGCAGAGTACCTGCCGGGGTGCAAAAACTTGCTGGCCGATGCTCTGAGTAGGTCCTTCGGAGCCCACGAGTGGTCCCTCAAGGATTCGGCCCTTCGTCAGGTCTTCCACAGGTGGGGTTGTCCCCTAGTAGACCTGTTTGCCTCGGCACGCAACACCAAGTGCCAGAGTTATTGCTCCCTGTTGGGGCTCGGGGAACACTCCAGGGGGGATGCCATGACAGTGCCGTGGCCGGCAGGCATCCTCTGTGCTTTTCCCCCGTTTCCCCTAATTCCCAGGGTTCTGACCAGGGTCAAGACCTTCAGGTCCACGGTCATCCTGATAGCCCCGAGGTGGCCCAGACAATTCTGGTTCCCTATCCTGGTGGACATGCTCACCAAGGACCCTATTACACTTCCGCTGGTTTGGGATCTTCTGACCCAACCTTGGGACGGGGGGACCATGGTTCACCCGAATCTCAGCTCTCTCCACCTGACGGCCTGGTTTATCCGTGGCTGACCCAACCGGAAAGGGAATGTTCCCAGGAGGTACAGATGGTGCTCCTAAGCAGTAGGAAACCATCTACCAGGTGGTCGTACGCAGCCAAGTGGTGGCGGTTCTCGTCTTGGGCGTACAGAAGGGGAGTGCACCCATCCTGTGCGCCTGTCCCGTCCATTCTGGACTACCTCTTTGAACTTAGGTCCAGTGGCCTCTCTACCTCTTCCATCAGAGTCCATGTAGCATTTCTCTCCGCCTTCCACGTTGGTTCAGCAGGAGTTTCTCTGTTTTCTGACCCTGTGGTCAAAAGGTTCCTTAAGGGTTTGGATAAGTTGTATCCCTCGGTTAGACCCCCTCTCCCCGCTTGGGATCTTAACCTTGTGTTGTCTAGACTCGTGTTGCCCCCCTTTGAGCCACTGGCCATGTGTTCTTTGAAGCACCTTTCTATGAAGGTTGCGTTCATTGTGGCCATTACCTCGGCTCGCAGGGTCTCTGAGCTGAGGGCGTTAACTGTGAACCCGCCCTACCTAGTGTTTTCTGACAATAATGTGAAGCTCTGCCCTCACCCGGCCTTTCTCCCCAAGGTGGTGTCACTGTTCCACTTGTCCCAAGAAATTTACTTCCCGGTTTTCTTTCCAAAGCCCCACGCCTCCCCTAAGGAGCAAGTGCTCCATTCCCTGGATGCTAGACATTTGCTAGCTTTCTATATTGATAGGACCAAGCTCTTTCGTAAATCCACACAATTGTTTATTGCTGTTGCTGACAGAATGAAGGGGCTTCCCATATCTACCCAAAGGTTGTCCAGTTGGATCGCAGGGTGTATCAGGGAGTGTTATGCCTTGGCCGGGAAGGTCCCGCCCCGGGTTACAGCACATTCCACCAGGGCGCAGGCGTCCTCTGTAGCTTTTGGGGCGCAGGTTCCAATCACTGAAATCTGCAGGGCGGCCACGTGGCATACCTTTATAGCGCACTACGCGCTGACACAGCAGGCTAGGGAGAACGCAGGGGTGGGCTCTGCGGTCCTCAGCTCTGTACTGTAAATATGTATGTTTTATCTATACCACGTTGCACTTTTCTACAGTTTTTTCTATGGTTCGGTTAGTTGAAAAAACATGTTTGGATTGTTCGACTTTCGTGGACTTCTCTTTCTGAGTGCTCCGACCCCTCCTCCTTGAAGTGGGGTTGGCTTGGAAGTCACCTAATTCGAATGGACGTGAGCAACCACTCGAAGAAGAAAAGAACGTTTACTTACCTGTAACTGTTGTTCTTTGAGATGTGTTGCTCATGTCCATTCGATTCTCCCCCTACCTCCCCTTCGTTGGAGCGTCCGGCAAGAAGGAACTGAGGTGGGGCAGCGCCGCGCCACTCCAGGGGGCGCCCTGCCGGTGCTACGGGTACTGCTAGGGAAAACACTCCGGAAGATGCAGTGCACGCGGTGCACACACCTAATTCGAGTGGACATGAGCAACACATTTCGAAGAACAACAATTACAGGTAAGTAACCGTTCTTTTCTCCAGCATAATGTGAATCTCATTTAACTTTCCATCTATTGCCTATTGTTGGATGTCATTGAAACTATATTTGTAGGAACAAGATCCACTGTGTAGGGATAGATACTTCTATATCTGTTTAACAATCACACCAGAAAGCAACTTATGTGGTAGGTATTAAAGATAATGTACTGGAGTTTATATTGAAAACCTTCTAGTGTCGGAAATTGTCTCACTATGTAAGTACTTATAGAATATGATCATGTCACTTCTTAACTTCGGCCTCTCTGGTAGAATAGAGAGATTGAGCACCTTAAGTCTCTCACTGTAAGGTGCATTTTCCAGACGTCACATCATTTTTGTAGGTCTTCACTGAATCCTCTTTGATGTTTCAACATTTGAAAAATACAATCACCAGAGTGCACAATTGCATTTATTAGCTTCTTCAATTTTTTTCAATTACTTCCATTTTCATAAGTCAATGCAGTGCTTTCTCTAGACTGCACTCAGGGCTACATGAATGTCACTGGCATCTTGAATGTGCATCCTTCAGGAAGGTTATTTTATTTTCCTGTGAGGGAACATTTCTAATCCTTTAACCTCACCTGGCCCTTGTACTTCAAGCCTATGGCATATTTCTCAATACTGCTATTTGCACTCATATGTTAATTAAATTACCTTTTTAAAGACAATGATTTGATTCTTGTGTCCTGAAAGGTAACAGGAGATGTGTGTGTGTGCCTGCCTAATGTGAGAGGTCAGCTATCAGGGACATAGTTTGTTTTCTGTGGTTTTTGTTGTTGTTTCTTTTTTCAAGCTCTCTTGTGGCAAAAAAGCTTGGGGTATCCCATGGGGAGAATTTCAAGTGTTTCTTCCCGTTTTTAGAGATTAAATCACTTGATGGTGGCAGCTGCCTCCCAAAGTCAGTGAATCTGTGACTCTGGGGAGTTTTTGTAAGCAGAAGCTATAGAGGCAAGGTACTTAAGGTCTCTTGTGGGTCCCCACCTTTGCACTCGGAGTTCCAGAGCAGGGAACAGCCCTCACGTGGTGGCAGAGATGGAATTATTTTCAACTAGAAGTACAGACCTCAGGATTTTAAAAGGACACATTTTTCCCCTTTCTTTTCTCTTTTGCTGTTTGGAAGTTTTGGGACTTTCCCCCCCTCTTTTGTTGCCTGAGGGGGGAAAGGCACACAGAGGGTTAAATCTGCACAGCCAAGGAGTCCAAACAAAACAGTTTTGTTTTGTTTTGTTTTGTTTTTCTACCTTTCGGGACAACTGGATAGCTAGACTACAGTAGGGCAGGGAAGCAGCCCAGTGCATGCATTTGCGGTCGGGCACAATAGCCCTGGAGCAACCAACCTTCTCTAAGTGACACACCAAGGTGAAAACAACCTCAGATCAGGGCAAGATGTCCACCTCCGGGGAAGACTTGTACAGTGAGGCGGAGGGACAGGAGAATGTTCCTGTGAGGTCAGTGGGAAGTAAGTTTTTGTGGGCAGGAGCACAGGGTGGCGGCTATGCCCCTTCCCTACCACCATCCTCAGGGTAGGAGAGTGTCCTTAAGGCAGGCAGACCTCTAACTAAGGGCAAGATGGAGTTCTTCCTAAAGATGAAGGACAGAGAAGTGGAAATAAAGTGGCTAGAAATTGAACTGGAGAAAACTAGGAAACTGGGTGCTCCAACAACATCAACTAACCGCCCCACTCCAACTAATGCTCCCAGCCCAGGAAACAGCCGATGTACTGGGTAGGAGATGATGTAGAGGTAGGGTATTTAAGGTCTCTTGCCCCACCTTCTGCATCTGGAGTCAGAGTGGGGAACAGCCCTCATAGGTGACCAGATCTGCATACAGTAGTCAAGATGTGGGCATCCAATGAGTTTATATAGAGGCAATATGATATTTTCTGTCTTATTCTCTACTCCTTTCCTAATGAATTCCCAATATTCTGTTAGGTTTTTAGACTGCCGCTGCACATTGAACAGATGGTTATCAGGGAATTATCCACAGTGATTCCAAGATCTCTTTCTTGAGTGGTAACAATTATTTTAGAACCCATCATTTTTGTATGTATAGTTGGATTATATTTTTCCATGTGCATTACTTTGCATTTCTCAACACTGAATTCCATCTGCCATTGTGTTGCCCAATTATCTAGTTTTGTAAGATCCCTTTGTAATTCTTTGCAGTCAGCTTTGGGCTAACTACAATATTACTTAAAATAGTTATCTGCAAATTTTGCCACCTCACTGCTTACCCCCTTTTCAAGAACATTTAAAAGTTTAACAGTACTGGTCCAAATTCAAATCCCAGCAGCACAACACTCATTGCTACTCTTCCCCCCCCTCCTACCTCCCGCTAACTTTTTAGTCCCTGACAATGTTTTCATAATGATCTAACAATCCTTTAATTGCCTGCCTCCCTCTTTTTATAACAGACTCCCTGCCCCAAAAGCAAAGCTGCAAGCAGCTCAAACTCTGTTGCAGTTAAGAGCTCTCTTTGGAGCCAGGGCATGCAGCTTTAAGCAGGCCTCAAGTATGAAATCCAGGGGTTTAAACTCGGGAGGGGAGGCTACTTCCCACTAGGCCTCCCCCCCCATAAATGGCACCCATGCTTTCAAGCCCCTTATATCATACTGGAAATGTAACCTATATATGCCACTTAAAGGCTCCTTTCATAGCAGTGGAATAAGATTTAGTATATTTGAGAATTAGGCTCAATTTTTTCAGATGGAAATGTAATTTACAAGCTGATCTTGTCTCTTTAGAAGGTTGCAATATGTGTGTTGAAAAATGCAGGTTACTAATTCAATATGTGTATTGTGCTAGCTAAATACATTGTGTGTGAGGCATTCAAATACCATGGCAATGGGGACCATACATGTAGCTAACATATCTATAGCTAAATATCCTGGGATAATAAAACAAAGCATATATGGCAATAACATACTGTAACACACACACTCATTAAAATACATTTAAACGTTGGTCACAAACATCTAATCCTCCCTTAGCACCCTCCTTTTTGGTCTTTGGCTTCTTGTACAATGAACTCCATAAAGGAGGCCTCTGGATAGTGATCCATCCATGTGAAGCTCCTTTGAGGAGAAAGGCATTAGATTGCATCCTTTTTTCTCTTTTTTTTCTTTCCTTTTTTCCTTTTTTTTTCTTTCTGTTGGGCATGTAGTACCACTGATATCATGTACAATGACTAATACAATAACTCCACTGACTTTGCTATAGTTCTTTCCGAATTATACTAATGCAATCAATATCAGAATATGACCATTTATTCCAAATTAAAAAAAAATTGGAATCCTGCTTTGGCACATTTTTCTTTGTGTGCTCAAGTATATTTTTGGTTTTGCTACAGCTATTGCACACTAATTTTATAAAAAAGCAATGTAAAGTTATTGTTTCAGACAGAGAAAAATAAAGAGGAAAGAATATGTTTTAGAATATATTGCTCTTCTGAATGGCGGATGTTGCTTCCTTTTGAATGGGAAAGTCTCTATTTTAGATGGTGATTAGACCCTGGTTTTGGCCTCTGCATCTCAGGAGGTGACAGATTGGCTAAATTAATGTTGAGTAAAATCAGTGAATAGGAAAATAATGGAGTTTACATGATTTATGGCATATGCTAGAAATTTCTTAAGTAAATTCTATGGAGTCCTTTACATAAAACATAAAATATTTTCATGAATCTGACCTGAAAATTGTTTTTTTAAAAAAACTGATTTTTTTGAACGATCAGAATGGTCGTTTTTTAAATTATGCAAATTAAAGTTACCGAGTAACAATTGCTTGATTAGACCAGTTGGTACTGACCTAATAAATGATGGAGAATATTTTTTACAGGAAATTGATTTAATTGAAGCTTTTGTTAGTCACTGCAAATGTGTCTGGTTCATGCCACAGTACCCAGGAATTTATAAATGGGTTCAGAATGTTGTTCAGGCACCAGAAAATAAACCTCCAAGCTATTTACTACCTCTATGATATATAAAGTTTGCAGTTTTGATTTTGTGTGATTATGTTCAGCAATGGTGACCTTTAGAGGCAACAATATTGAAGTGTAATGAGGAGATGTTTGATCACTGGTATACAATGAAGAGTTGGCGCGACTTCTCTATTCCTTCCTGGAATTTGTGAAATTCAACTGACAGGCTTTAACCTTTAGACTGCTGAAGTTTTAAAATGTATAGGGATTTAGCCTGTTTATACACCACGTTAGATATATGAAATTTTAGATAAGTTTCTCTTATCATCCCATAAAACAATAGTGTATATTTAATAATGGTGCCCACTGGCTAACATTGTATCATTCAGCTCAGCAGTCAGTTGTCATCAGGCTGGCTTTTAACCCTTCACATATCACACAAAAGAACTCCCTCATGGACATGATTGTAAAAGATGGACTGGCCCATCAAGGGATGGGCAAACCACTTCTAATAAGAAAAAAAACAGTGAAAACATTGCTGGTCTTCTCCAAGTCAAGTCTGCTTTTACTTTTGAAAAATGTTGGATCTGTGACATCTAAACCTTCTTATTTTTATTGACCTTTTAGTCCATATGGCTCAAACTAATTGTCCCGCTGCTGCACCCGACACTGTTAGTCTCAAAGGGTATGTCTAGACTACATGACTCCGTCGACGGAGCCATGTAGATGAGTTTACTAGACATAGCAAAATGAAGCGGCGATTTAAATAGTCGCCACTTCAATTACATCAAAATGGCCACCGCGCTGTGCCGACGATCAGCTGATCCGGCACAGCGGGCAGTCTGGATGCTCCGCGGTCAACAAGGGAAGCCTTTGTCGACCTCTCTAGTATGCCTCATGAAACGAGGTTACCGTCGACGGAGCCATGTAGTCTAGACATACCCAAAGACTTCAGAGGTGGAGCTGGGAGTCAGTTCAGGGTGAGGGCAAGTGAGAGATGAACAGAGACTGAGTGACTTTTAGAAAATCAGGAGAAGAGGTTTGGAGAACAGGGATGGGGGCAGGAAGGGTAAGCCTGTGCGTATCTTAGAGGAATAAACATAAAGAGAGAGTGGACAGGAGCAAAATGTCAAGGAAGATACAAAAGATTTGGATAGTCAGCCGAAGTTTCTAGGGCCTAGAGAGTTTATATGTTCTATGGTTTATTGGTTACTAATCAGGATGAGGTGAGGTCATAGATCAGTGATCTCACCTTAGGAGCTTTTTGTCATATTTTCAAACAAGAGTTTGCACATTTTTATGTAAAACTCTATGCACTAGTGCTGATGAAAATACCATCCAGGGAAGGGTTCATGTCTAAGGAAGCTATAAAAAGAGAGTTAATTATAAAATATGTGGAATGGAGAAAACAACAATTTTTAAAGGCATTATTAATTTTCTGGGTGGATGCCTGTCCAGTATTTAAGCATCATTGTTCTACACTTCCATATATAGCTGTTACAACTGCATATTTGCATGAAATCCTCATGGAGAAGGCTGTGGTCAGTACTGCAAAACAGATACATTTCATTCAAGCTTTGAGCATAACAAAGCACTTATTCATGAACGGGTTTATTTTCAGCATCTTGTAATTCATGTGAGGAACCTCACAGTCCAAAATCACCAATGATATTGTGCTCCATAGTGCTACTCTCAGCTGAGGTCTAAACACATTTTAACAAAAGAAGAGTGTGTGTGTGTGTGTGTGTGTGTGTGCGTGCGCGCGCGCGCGGGGGGGGGGGGGGCGCTAGGACCTGATTCTTCTCTCTGTTACTCTAATATAAATACAAACCAGCAAGCATTACACTGAAATGAATGGAATTACATTAGTGTAAAACTGGTGTAGGAAGAAAATAAGGCTTTGTGATTTCTCAAATTTGCCTATCTCAGGCCCTCTCTCCTTAAGTAACTGGTAAAGTCCCCTGTCTGATAAAGTATAACCACTCATTATCGTAACCAAGGTTACTATTTTGCTTTGCTAGTTGGCTGATGAAATTCAACTGTCCTATAAAGGCTGGAAACAGATCCAGAAAACCTGGTTTAGTCCATGAGGATTTAGACGGCCTCCCTCATTCTCCAATATTAAACTTCAGTTTCCTTAGTCACAGATGGTAGAATCTGATATATCCCAACAATGCCTTATGTACTGATGACATGGATTTCCTCCAGTGCATAAAAAGTGGGTCATAGTCCACCACAGTTTTTCTCACACACTAAGATTTTAAACACACTATCACACAACACTATCCTTGACTATGCCTCACTACAGCCAGCTGTAAAATGGTGATATTAGTACTTCCTTATGTTTGCAAAGTGCTTTGAGATCTTCCACTGGAAGACGCGATAAAGGTGCAAAGTATCTTTCAAATATACATTTTGGCCTTTTTTCTAGGGCTTTGATCCAACTTCACAGCCTCTGCAGGCATCACAAAGGCCAATCACATTTCTGCTGAAAGTTGGGTTCACTTAGATCTTCTTTGCACAACTGAGCAGGTCTCTCTTGGATAATTCACCAACAGCCCTTCAGTTCCAACCCAAAAGCCGGAAGAAAGGATGGGTGAGTAAGGAATGTCAAGTTATTCCCCCTCCCCCTCCAACCCATCCTTGCAGCAGTGATGTCTGGACTGGTTCAAAGTATAAGGAGATCCAAGCATGCATTACCAAAGGCAGCATATTTGGCATTTTTTGTTTATATCACAGTTTAATAGAATTTGTATTCCGAGAGGACAGCTCTGTAGAGTAGCTACTGAACATGCAATACATACAGTGAGGTAGAGGGTCTAGTGGGTAGCACACTGGACAGGAACTCGAGAGACCAAGCTTCTGTTCATGTCACCACTTGCCTTTTGCATGATCTTGTGGCTCAGTTTCCCCATCTGTAAAATGATACTGACATTTTTTTACAAAGCTCTTTGGGGTCTAATGATAAAAGCGCTATCTTAGAGCTGGCTATTATTAATTATATTTCATTAAATGTGAATAGTCAATGTCTTCATAAGCACCCACTTCTCATTTTGCTGGGGATGCTTGACTCTACCACCCCATTCCAGGCCCAAGCCCTATTCCACTCCTTTCCCCATGCCCCCAGCCCTTTGCTGCCTCATCTCCTCCTCCGTCCCAGAGCACACCCCATCCCTATTCCTTCCCCTCCCTCCTGGAGTTTAAATGTTACAAATCAGCTGTTTGTGGTGCTCCGGAGGTGCTGGGAGGGAAGGGAAGGAGTAAGTAAGTGCGAGAAGCATGAGGAGGGGGGAAGAACAAGAGATCTTGTTGCTAGTGCCTCATCCCACCAATTTTTATCTCTGGGTGCTCCAGCCCTGGAGCACCCATGGAATTCGTGCCCATGAACCCCTGGGATATTTTAAATAAATAACGTATAATTCAGTACTTATGTTTCTGAGGGAAGAGCGGGGTTCAAGAATATGTGAATCCAAATACTTTATAATCTGAATAAATTGTTGTACAAATTGATTCCACACTGGGAGATTTGTCCCTTTGGTAAGGATTTGTGCTCTAATACAGGGTGAGATATAACACCCAACCTTCTGCCTGGATACTCATTAATGGATCTCCAAGTCACTATTTTGTTTCAGGCCAATTCCACAAGTCAAATGCACAGAGAAGGGTTGGAACTTAACTTCATTCACAAGTATAATTCTTATGCAAATGGTATGAATTGGGATATCTGCTGGCTTGCACACTGCCTTCCACATCCTAATGATTTAACCAGCCAAACTAACAATGGAGGTGCTAATTGTTCTTATCAGCCACTTCTAACTATTTGAACTATTTACTCACGTCTCTTTTTTTCCTCCCCTCCTTTTTTCTCTCTTTTTTCTCTCCCCTCTTCCCCTTCCCTTATTTATTCTTAGATCTGGACTTCTAATACTCCTGTCATCTGAAGAAGTGTGTTATGTCCATGAAAGTTCATGATACCATCTACATGCTTTGTTAGTCTTTAAGGTGCTACTAGACTATTTGTTGTTTAAGTTTTTTCTTACAAATAACTTTTAAAATTTCTGGTTTTAGAGCAGAGACATAATCATCACTTGCTAAGTATATTGTTAAAAGATGCATCACAGTAAGAAGCCTTAGGGATAGATTTCATTCTTTCTTCTGTCCTTAACCGTACATTGTTAAACAACTACCTTGTTTGACCTAAGAGGTGGCTCCATTTTCAGAGGTGAAGAATATGATTCCTTTACAGCCTGCTTATCAATTTGCTACATTTGTAAAGAACTTTTGGATTATTCAGGATGCCAGGAATAATATTTTAATTTATTTGTAGCATTGTAGACACCTCACTGAACAGACAGCTAAACGGGTTTCTGATTCAAGGAATTTAAACTCTAGATCATATCTTACTAAGATTACTGATCACAGAAAAGTTGGACAGAGTGACATAAATAAGACTGTCTAGAGAATTAGTTAATTTCTGTTAGTGAAACCTTAATGCCGTGTTTCTCAAACTGGCATTTTGACCCAGGGGGGTCGTGAGAAACTTAGAGGGGGGTCACGGTATCACAAAGTTTGAGAACCCCTGCCTTAATGTATAACTTTATATTTTAATTCACTTCTTTAGGCTTTGTGGTCGAAGTGTGTGAGGAGTGATTTGAAAGAGGTGAGCTTGTTGTCTTTATAAAACATCATAAAAATAAACTATATTAATGAGTATTCTTTCTATGTATGTGACATGGAGTTCTGATGACAGCCTGACATGCATCAGAGCTAAGCTTGAGTGATTTATTTGGCATCTGAACGCCTTTTGTAGACTTATTCAGTTTTCCAAGGTTGCTTGTATTGTAATGAGTGAATTATTTCTGTCTCTCTTGTTCAGCTCCCTTGGAACCTTTTCTCTTCCTTTGACTACCTAAACTTTTGCTTGCTGCTTACTCAGATATAGCCTCCATCCTGTCTCTCTCTCTTCTCCTTTCAAGAGTGTTGTGACTAAAGGCTTCAATAGTTACCTGCAGCCAAGGCTTTTAACTTTTTCAAAGTTAAATTGAAGACTATACATTTCCCTCATTAAGCAGTTTTTTCTTGAAGGAAAGTTAGTGGTTGGCATAACTGCACACAAGGGGACTTTCAGCAGGAAAATGACTGCTTTTGTTCATGTAGCAAGAGTTCTATTAAATGGGTGTATTGTGTTGCCATTAAATAAAAGTTTTTGACAATGTTACAGCTGTGAACTGGAGTATGGACAATATTTTAGTTGCTGCCTGGCTCTGATTTATATGGCGCATGCACGTGTGCGCGTGCACGCGCGTGCGCGCGCGCACACACACACACACACACACACACACACACACACACACACACACACACACACACACAGAGAGAGAGCTCCTGCCAACATTTTAGATGCCTCTGCTAGTACTCTGATGCATAGAGGGTATAGCACATGCATACAGGTGATGATAATCTGTATTTGATGGGCTGATGCCTGATGTGTACTCTGCAAACAATTGGATCTGTAAGCTTTGAAAACTCAGAGCTTGGGGTCTAGTCAACTCTTTTGGGTTGGCTAGGGTTGAAGCTAACTCTGGCAAAATGAGGGATTGGTGCCAGACAAGAAAACACCTTGTCTTTTACCTCTAGCTCCCGGAACATCGCTCCAGCTAGGAGATCAGTGCTAACACAGTGGTGTTGAAGGACAATGGGTTTGACATAGCAGCCACTATAGAAGTGAAGCCCAGTTTGCACAGGGTCTCTGCATCATTACTAAGATTTAGAAAAGTTTTGCAAAGGAGAAGTGCCTAAGTTGGCTGAGGCCTGGAGGCTGTTAATTCTCCAGCCAGTGGAGTCCCTTGCACCTAAACAAAAGCAACTTGGTTTTCTTAAGCAGTGAGGATGCTCAGTACCTGTGGATTTAAGGTATTTAAACACACATATTTTGACCAATGTGACTTCACAAAGACCACAGAGGTTGCCAGTGGGAGAACTCGGAATAGTCCCTAGCTTGCTCAGCTAAACAATACTGCCTTTGTGTGTCATACTCTTGTGCCTAGAACTTATGCTAGCAATTCAATAGAGGAGTGACATACGCAGGTGACTTCTCTCACCAGCTCAGGAAAGAATCATTGCAATGCCAGAGTCTGTTGCTGGCACACCATCAGGACACAATATATTATTCAACACAAAATCTTATGAAGTAACACTGACAAAATGATTCTCATGACCAAAGTAGATTTTTCCCCTTGCCTCTCCCTGCCCTGGAAAGAGGCCATTCCTGTTCGTTAAAGCCCCTGCTGTGTCATGTGACTGCCATGTAACTATTAACCCTTTCCTGTGTTTCACCCTCTCCCAAGTGGGCTCAAGAAGTTGGCTAATTAGGTGCTTATGGTGGTTGTGACAGAGAGGCTGTTGGTCTGGGAGGAATACAATCTCACAGTAGTCGTAATGGTATTTGTAGTGACCGCTGTGTCCATTGTGTAGCAAAACTGTCTATGAAGGGACACAGTAGCATGACAAAGGACAATTACTAATAAGGCAGCAGAGAAATAACTAGGCTAACCTTTGTGTTTCTTAATAAAAACTAGTAAGAGCTGTGAGGTCTAAATGTGAGCATGCATGTGACTGCCATGTTCCATTTATTTTTCAGTGCATATTAAAAGGTGGCTTCTCCGTCTGTGTAGAAGTAAAACAGTGACGCTGAGAGACCCTAACTTTGGTTGCTCTGCACACTCTTCTCCGTGGACTTCTTGAGTATCACCTGACTGAACATTGTTAAAGTTTTATTTGGAAAGCAGTGGCTCTTTACAGCAGAGTAAATGTATGACTGATGCACACTCCCACCAAGGTTCTTGCCCTTCAATTGTTTTGCTGAGAAGGATTTTAAAGATAAGTAAGGAAACCATACTAGAAATCTAAACTGTCAACCAATCCTATTGCAGAGATTCCTATTAAAACCTTTATGTCAAGATTTGTGAAATGTCTGACAAAATTGCTGGTTGAAGTTGCAAACAAAGTATTAATCAAGGCAGCCCACTGTGGCTTAATAATCTCAATGACAGACACTTCTTGGCAATCAAGGCTCCTCTGATGATAATCTAATCAAACGGCACAGATTTTATAGAACCAAGTATATGCAAGTATAGCTCAGCCCTAGCCAGACAATATTCCACAGTACACAAGGGAAATGTTAGAGCAAACTTGCTCAGCTTATTGCCATATGATGTCACACCGCAGGAGAGAAGGGTGCAGTAATGTTCCCTTGTGTGCAAAAATCACAAAATGGGCTTTGTACCAAAAGCGTGCTGCACTGAGACGTGTAAGCTGCAGGCTGTGGGAGGCTGACGTTTCTGCTCCCCTCTGTGAGAGAGCGTGGGTATTAATTTGGTTAATTTCTAATGATCATCCATAATAACTTACAATAGAGTTTGGATAATGAATCAATGTAAAAAGAATTGCAGTTCCAAAAATAAGTCTGTCCAGGACAGAAAATGTCTTAAAAAGCTATAGTATTTAGAGGTTTAATTAGTATATTGGGTCATTATGACATCTAACTCATTTCATTACTCTCCTAATGTATTATTAGTTGGCAGTTAAATACTATCTGCTGAGACCTGAGAGTTTTTCCTCTTGTCTTTCTGGTCATACTTGCTGCCTAGGCCGACAGCTTACCTGTAGTGAGGAAGAAATGGAACACCAATTAGAAAGCTTTCAGCCCAGCACCCATGGAAAAGCCAAAAGCTGATAAAGGTCAGCATGAAATTTGAATGACAGGGCTAAAGTCTTTTACTCATAATTTTGTGTTTGCAATAGAATTCAGAGCAATTCACAGCCTTAAAGGCCTTAAGTGAGAACAGCAATTAATTGTAATGAATAATCTGACAAATCTGGTTGACATATGGCTGCTAATGCCCTCCTTTCTAGTGGGAGCAGTGGAGGGATTAGATTAACTCAAATGAAATCTGGGACCGCCATGCCATCTGCATGTTCAGTAGGAAACGGTACACGTTAAATGGTGAGTGGGTAGATATCTGTCTTGTACTCATCTCTCTCTGAGCCTTTGGCAGATAGGGGAATAGCAGTTTTATTATTGCACCAGCTGCCTGTCAATCCAGTAATACTGGAAAGTCATATAGTACAACCTAGAAAGCTAATATACCAAAAAGCTGTTAAAAATCAGCTAGACAAAATTAACATAAATTGATAAATTCTTCTGTTTATACAATGCGTGTATTCATAGTTTGATTACCCTGTGAACATACTGTAATTAAACAACAGCATTTTCATTTTCCCTATTTACAAATACTATCTCTGGTACAGACTGAACTATCCAAACTGCTTTGTAAATGAAGGACAGCAGGATGCTCACCTTGAAAAATTCTACATCTCCTACAAATCTCCATGCAAATAATTATGCCTTCCATAGGCCCAGTCTGACTCCTGTTGACTTAGGCCCCAATTCTGCAAACATTAATCACAGGAATAACACAGACCAGCTACTCATCCATATAAACTTACTCACATGTGTAAGTGCTTTCAAGAGCTGGGCTTTTGTGGCAGGTGAGACACAGAGAATTGAGATTATTCCCCCCTCCCCCCCGCCTGTGTTTCTGTTTTGACCTCTATCTCTATATGGCATAACTATACAATCCCTCTTTCCAGCCCTGCCTCCTTCACTGCTCCTTCCAGTCTCTTCTCCCAAAGTACTTCCACTCTATCTAATGCTGTACATGTGACATGCTAGATTTACTGATCATAAACAAGTGGGAGGCAGGATCAGATACGGTGACATAAATGAAGACTGTCTGGAAAATCCATTAATGAATTCCTGTTAGGAATTTGTTTACCTGTGGTATTAAAATAACAAACTTAAAAAACAAAAATAAAACCATCACTGCATGTAATAAAATTGTATTATTTGCCTATTGACATTCTCAGTATTAAATAACTCCAGACATTTCAGATTTCTTTCTTGAGGTGGGATATATAATTGAGATTGAGATGATAATTGGACGAAGTAGTGGACAAGCAGAGAAAATGTTTAAAGATTTTTGTGGAACTTTGGGTTAAGAGTTCCTTATGCTTACTAAAGGGTAAATCATTGCCTCTTAGAAAAACCTGTTAACTCTAATTTGTGTCAACATTAGCAAAAATAAGTAAATTTTGAAAACTATTGGTTAATATATAACCAGTATCTGCATTACTGCAAACAGATCCTTCCTTTGAATTTCACAGAGACTGGCTAGTATTCTCTGCCAAAGCTTTTACAAATCATGGTTTTGTTCCTGCAATCTTTCTTCATAAAAATAGTTCTTATGCATAATGGTAATTGCAAGGAAAGGATGACAGGACCAAATCATATAGATGCTGGGTAGCTATAAGGCTAACATTTCTCAGGTGATTTCTTGAGTGAGTAAGGCAAGCAAGATTCAGCCTGCAATTACAAGCTATGCAAGCATCTTCTTGAAATTTCATCCATCAAATACTTGCAAGGTATGCCAAAAATGACTTTAGTCGACATCAAAAGAATATAACCTTTGTGACTAATCTTAATGGCCTGTTACAAAGTTTATTATCAGCAGGATTTTAAAAAATCTTGAAAAATTATCTGTACAAATTAGATTTGAAGTTTTGTTTGCTTGCTTGCTTGTTTGTTTCAGTCAGGATCATCCTTCAGAAATTAATGAAGGTTAGTTCTCCTCAGTTCAATCATTTTCATGCAAAAATAAGCCAGGGTTGTATTTTGTTTTATAGTAAGCCCCCCAATTCAAGCCAGGGACACAAGTATCAGGTTTGCACATTTTTTATCACATCAGAGGTCTAGTATGTGGAACCTGCTAATTTCAAAACATTTAATTTCCTATAATACTTATTTGGTAGGAAAATCATAGTCATGGTTTAGATTCTACACACATGGTGGCTGTGGCTACATCAACAGTGCTGTTGGCACCACCTCTGCATCCATTGGGAGGGGGCAGAGAACGAATTTCTCTGTCTTCAGTGGATTCCAATTCCAGGAGATTTGTCTTTGGGCCCCTCATCTTATTTTACATAGTCCGTACCCAGTGACACAATAGGGGAAGAGCTGAGGGAGAGGATGTTCACAGAGATTTCCTCCTTCTTATGCTTCTCCTCTGAGCATTTTCAGTAGTAGGGGATAGTCTGTCCCCATGACAGTACAATTCTTAGAACCTCACTGCTACAAGCTGAACCTCTCTAATTCAGAACTCTCTCATCCAGAAATATCCGTTGTCCAGGATGATTTTAGTTAGCCAGATGTCTAATTTTCATGGGTGTGACCAAGTATCCCATGGTCCCATAAAGCTTGTTTACAACCACTAGTCCTAGCTTTCAGTATTCTGTGCAGTTGTTCAGCTCTAATTTGCCCCTAACTGTCCTCTAACAGCATAATAAGCAGTGGAAGTGTTGGTAATGCTGCTAGACAATATTGACCTGCCGTGGTCCAGAAAATTCTCTCATTTGGAACTGGTCAGGTCCCAAGGGTTCTGGACTAGAGAAGTTCAACCTGCATTTTTCATCTCTCTAGTGATGTGCGCTAAGATGACAACCAGAATCAGCATGTGTCAAACAGAGATTGAAACAACAGAGAAACATAAGGAGAGAAAGGAAGATAGCTATCCATAGCCATCTTGAGTGTTAATAGTAGAAAATGTAATTTATATACATAATGTGCACTCAAAGATTAATCTCAAGAAACATAAACTCTTCTTATTAGAAATCAATGTACTAAATGCCTCTTTCATTTTCATAGCTAAAGTGACAGAGCTGAAATAACTTTAATCCATCTCAGGAGCAAGAGAATATAGTCAGAATGTGTTAACTATAAAACACACTAATGGAAAAAATTAAATTTCTGAATAGGGAAAGCATGTCTCTGAACATCTTTGCACTAAGACAATGTCCTGACAGAAAGCGAAGAGCTGCTATTTAAATCTAGCCATTTCTTGTTTCTCAGCACACGTTGTGTTGCAAAGTTGAAAACAACTATGACAACAGTGAAGTGAGCCATTAAATACAATCTATTCTTGATCTAGTGTAACCTCCCCCCCCCCCCCCAAAAAAAAAGATACATGACTCAATCTTCCTGGCAGCTACAGGAATACCTGTTTCCATTATAAAGAGGTCCCTATGATGTGAAACATTAATAATATTTACTAAGTGTTTTTTAGTTTTTCTTTTAAAAAATTCTAAAGATGCCATAAAAAAATGTCCACAGTATCTATTCAGTGTATTCTTTGGAATCATAAGCCATGTGAGACTTAATATTTTAAGCAGATTTCTCAAATTACTTTAGTTGCAAATTCAGCTGAAAAACTGAAGAATACATTGCAACCCACAAAATACACTCTCTTCCCTGCTTGTAAGTCCCTAACTGAGGAGTTATACCATTTTTTTAAAAAGGGGAAAAATGTAAACTGTTCCTACAATATTGTAAATGACACATTTAACTCTGCACCATAGTGACTACTGACAACATAATATACACTTGGGAAGCATAGGTGAATCAGATTGTGAATGCTGGAGAGATTTTTAAATTTCACAAAGCTCAGTAGGTGTCAGAGAACATTTCTTTCTGTAAATATGGGCCTAACAACAATCACTGTAATTGAGAAGAATTTACTTTGTTGCTATAATTCATCTATCTTCTGCCCATTTGATTCCAGTTGTTAAATTACATGATCTATTACTGAACATTTAAAGCATCTCTAATTTGACCTTTTTAAAAAAAAAAAAACCAAACCATAACTAGTTTTCAGCTTGTTTAGAAATGTTGCAAAGAATTGCTACATTCCCACTGTATAATCCAGACTTTTCTTTAGGGGAGGGAAGGAACGAGCACTGCTTAGCTTAACTGTCTTTGTAGCCTGCAACTTATAAATAGTATTTCTCCACTCTACAGGGTTATAATAAATTTCCAAGACCTACTGGATAAACTGTATCCTTTTATTTTAATAACTGTCACCTGGATTAAAAATTATGCTTAGATTAAAAAATGCAGAGAATACTACTTCTAAATTTATTTTGTTAATGAAGCCAATATATAAATTTTACATATTATTATTTTTTGTTATTAATTGCTAACTCTGAAAACGGCTAAATTCAGAATAACTCTCTGTTTCAAAGACCTAATTGCCAAGGATCTTGCCTTAATATTAACTAGGATAATTATTATGCAAAGCATACCCACCCAGAATGTTTGCATAGCTATCACAAGCGCTTTCATAAATGATGCTTTAATTAGTCTTAATTAGAATTTGTTTAAGTCAGCAGGGAATGCAGAGCCCGTGAAATGATGTATGTAATAAGCATCAGGCTCACTTTTTACTTGGGGAATAGAGCTGACAAAATCACATCACGTTAAATTGATTCAGTCAGAATTAAAATTCTTATGGTATTAATTAAATGGGGGATCTCATTAGCAGGCTGCAGGGTGACGAAGCGACTCTTTGGCGACCAGATGTGAAGGAAGCAGGAGTGAACAAGAGCACCATTAGACCAAAAAGTCATCCCATCTTAGTCACAGAAACAGTGGCATTAAGCTTGATGCAAAGTGCTAGAACTATTGTATTAAGATATCAGAAATTTAGAGCTCTTTTTTGCTAATTTGGCTCCTTTCAGAAAACATAGTTCAATACAAATGATTGTTGAGATGTTGGAAAGTCATTGGCTATTTTCAGAATGAACTGATAGAATTCTGATTAGTCTAAGACAAAGAGAACTAAACAAGCACTTGGCCAGATCCCCTGGTGGTGTAAATTGGCCTAGTTCCATATAAGAGCTATTCTGTTTTACACCAGAAGAGTATCTGGTCCAGTATTTAAAATTTTTATTTTTAGCATTCATACTATTGAGGACAACGTTGGACCAAGACCTGTTGTCCTTATTTGTTTTCAAGTAGGGGTTTTGCCTGAGAAATGACTACAAGATCTGGTCCTTCATTCAGTATTGGTTTCAGAATGGATTGTCTATTTTAAAAAAATATATTTTACACATTGATTTGCATGTCCTTTGCATGGATTCAGCTATTTCAGTAAAGAGAAGTTCCTGCATATTTACCAGTCATCTACGTTGGCATCTACTTATTAATTCACAAAATCTATACTCTGCCATTGAACCAAAAATAGCAGGTATACCTTTTACTATTCATAAACCAAATCTGACTTTGCATGTCTAGCAAAGGATAGATGATATTTGCCTCGAATTAGCATATGTTTTGTGAATGGCAAGGGGCACATGCTGCTGTTGTGTACATTTTTTGTCAATATTAATGAGTTTTTTCTTTTGAGGTTTGTGTCTTTAAATTCCAGCCATCAAAAAATAAATCTGCTCCTTGCCTGTGATTCAAAGGCTGAAACTCAGCCTAATGGCTGAGTGATTCACTAGCCTTTCACCTCAGAAAACCAGAGTTACTGTCTTGTGGTAATCTCAGAAACCTGAGCTATAGTCTTCATATAGGTCACAAGTCATAAAATAATTATTCTGATCTCACCTTAGCCTCCATATCACCTCATATTTAGGTCTTGATTCAGCAAGGTAACTTCAAGTGCATGTATTTCAGTCTCCACTGAAATCAGTACCAAAGTTCTCAAGGAGTCAATTACTCGGGATCAGAATGGGACTAGAGCTCCCTGAAATTAGGCGCATACTTTAGTACTTTGCTGTTTAATTAGGTTTGATTCAAATTTGTAGAGCTACTGTAGAAAACATTATACATTGTGAGCTCTTTTTAGATTGGAAATCTGTGTAGAAAAACCTTGCTTAAACCAGAAATTTTAGTTCCTTCCTTGCTTCCTTGTTCGCTTCCTTCCATGGAGTATTCAGGCCTCAATTCAGCACAACACTTAATCATATGCTTAAAATTAAGCACAAGTAGCTCCATTAATTTTAGCATTTTGGGTCTCCATGCATGTATAAATAAGAAAAAAATGCAGATGACTTACAGATGTCACTTTTTAATCTATGAAGAGTGGTTCAGTAATGTTTACGTGTGGCAGTCTGGTGTGTGCATTAAGAAACTATTTTTTTTTTAAACACAGAGGGATCAAGAAATAGGGAAATGTGGGCAATATGACCAGAGAGGTTTCCAGTAGATTAATATTATTCCACATTTCATTAGGTCATTGATGATACATCAGGCACTGTTTGCTGTTATAATAAATACATAGAATCAGAAATATCCCAAAACTATGTTTATAAAATGGATGCAGCTAACATTTACTAGATGCCCCTTGGGAATGGCCATGAGTATTACAGTCACCAGCATATGTTAAGTTTTCTCCTTTCAAGAGTCCATTCCCCCTATTAATGAGATGGGAATTGTTTTGTTCCACCTCCTGCTTTGTTAGAATCTTTAGCAGAACAACCCATCAGTGAAGTGCTATGAAAATTTACCACAGCAGTGGATCCATCCTCTCTCCCCTCCTGAATTTCAGTGCTTAGTGTAGTTTATAAAGAACACTTGTTGACTGCACCACCCAGACTATTCTGTGTTTGGAGCAAATGACCACTCTAGCTTTGTTATGGCTTGTTGAGGATGTGGAAAAAAGGGAGTGGGAAGAGCCAGCTATTCAAATCCTAGAACCACGAAGTTCATTAGGCTAATTTTTATAGAAAGTACCAAAGGAAAAGCAGGTTCTGTAACTTCTCTTCTTAAAACTTCCATTTTTATGACAAATAGTGCTGTAAGAACAGTGCACCAGTCAGCCATGATACATGACCAGTACAATGTTGCTGTGACAAAAAAACAGACAGAATCTGTTGTAGTGCTACTTCATGAATCTATTCTTGCACCAATGATTGAGATAAGCATAAGTCAGATACATATTTCATTTGTTTTTGTTTTTACACTTCTAACATTATTGTCACATGGCTTATTTCTGATAGCATAACTCAAAGGCATTATATAGTACATACCATGAAATCTGAGAATTACACTGGCAACAAAGCAGTTTTAATGATATAACAGAGTCAGCAGAGATGTAAACAACATGTACATGAATGCAGTGCTGGTGTCTAGTAACTTACATAGTTTGTTTTTTTTAATCATGTGCTTTTTAGATAAGTATATTTATATGACCAGTATTATACTCCAGCTCCAAAACCTGTTGGCTTATTCTCAGGGTCCAGGAATAAAACACTCAGCCTGTGTTCACATTGTGTGATCATAATAGGTTATTTTGGTTTCAAATCTATACTGGTATGAATCTACATGTGTACAACTCAGTGTGGGGAGGGGGGTTTGTTGGCTGCCAAGCATGATTTACTCAGGGTTCTCGCTCATTGACATATTAACAACATCATTTGATTGCAAGAGATACTCATGGCAACTGCTGAAGTTGGGCATTACAGTATCGACAGCTGCGACTTGTGTGCCATGTGCACATCTGAAGAAAGGCTGATCCTTTCAATCCAACTTTGCAGGTGCCATTCAGCTGATGTCCACTGAATTCTTTGACCTCATCCAAGTTGGCTGTTTCTGGGTGGCAAATGTTTAGAAGCCTCCAAACATCAGCTGAAACCGACAGATTTTACCAACCTTGCCACTTCCAGCTGAGACATCAGCAGCCATCACACAGACCAGGACTATAAGGAGGCTGACATCAGCAATAGACAACTTGCAGACTGGGCATCTAGAAATGACCTTGCCCTTATCTGTGATGCTAAGCAGCAAGGTTGGTTCCATTCTTCCAGATGGAATCATGACAGCTCTTCCTGACTCACGCTGGGTCTGTTCATGGCCATCCTCAGCAACATACCAAGTCTTGGATAACTTTCCACACAGCCAACACAGACCATCGCTGATCTATATTGGGCTACAGCTCCCATTTGTTAAGAGTTCCAAAAAGAAGCAGTGGAACTTTCAAAAGGCTGACTGGAAAAATACAGGGAAGCACTGGAGAAGAGCGGGGTGAAAATACCAGTCCAGCATATCTTGGTAAATGAGATCAACTATCAGTTCTGTGGTGCTGTTTACAAAGCAGCCTGCAGAGCCATCCCATGACGTTGCCTCCCACTCTGCATTCCTTATTTATCATTGAGGAGAGTGCTGCCTTTCTCAAGGAGTACCAGGCATCTGGTGACCCATATGTTGCAGGCCATCTGATTGAATCATTAGACATTGCTCACCTAGCCAGATGGGAGGAGATGACTGACAGGCTGAGCTTTACCTGCTCTAGCCACAAGCATTGGAGTCTGATCTGATGCCTTGGAGCAGCACAGCAGCCACCTGTGCTTAACTGACCCGCAGTGACACCCAGCCAGGTAGCCTAACACTTACTTTTAAGTGGCCAGAGCAGCTTTGGAAAAGCAGGTGTGAAGACAAGTGAGGAATGAATGGTGAATGTTTAACCATGTATGCCAGACCAGAAGCTGTCCAGAACCATTCACCAGAGCCATCCCCTCCATAGCATGCTTCAGGGTGGCCGCCTCAAACATCCTATGAGTGGGACCCAAGGAGGCCCGGGGGATTATATGGCGGGCCTGGCACAGGGGTTGGCCCCCCTCCTGCACTCACTGTGGCAGCAGGAGCCCCACACCTAGGATATGGGGGGGAGGTTGCCCCAGGCCCTGAAACCCCCTGGGGATGTCCCTGCCATTAATGGTAATGGACCTGGAATGGACACTTGGTAGCATCAAGTGTGGAAAAGCTGCAGGCTATGTCAATATGTCTTAAAAATTCCCAAAAAGTCTTGGCCACCTGTGCTCAGCTTTGGCTTGTGCAATTCTTCACCAGGGTAATCTGTGAAGTCAGGCTGCCAAACATATGCACACTACAAAAGTCATTGGAAAAGGACCCAAGTCAAGTATCAAGCTATTGTTCCATATGATTACTACGGTGTAAAGGCACTGGAGCACTTGGTCCTACAGCTCATATTACCCAATGTAGAGAAAATGTTGAGCCCTGACTAAGCTAGCTTTTGCCGAGGTGATAGCACATGAAACCAAGTACTTACACTGACCACATTAGTTGAAAACGGCTTCCAGAGAGACTTGAAATCAGGTGCTGTTTTCATCAAGTTAATAGTGGTGTACAGTATTATGTGGCACTCTGACCTGCTCATGGAAGGTATCACAGGTCGTTCTCTCTTGGGTCACAGGTGTTGTTGAACTGTTCCTCTGATTGGCAGTTCAGAGTCCATCTGAGGGAGAAAATGAGTGCTTGGAGATGATAGAACAACAGGTTATCTTAGGGCTCTGTGCTTTCTCCAACTCTGTTCAACCTTTACATCAATGACCCGCTAACCCTGGAGTCACAGAAATTCATATACACAGGTATCATCTGTTGCAGTACCCAGGCCTGGACAATTCACAATCTTGATGCCACCTTAAACTAGAACATGGTATAATTAGCTGACTATTGTAGGATTTGGTGCCTATAGCCAAGCATAATAAAAACAGTTTCCAGTTTGTTCCCTCTTCAGCATGCTAGTGCAACCCAAGCACTGAATGTGTATCTGAATGCTCAAAAGGTGAGGCATGAAGTAGTACCAGTGTGTCTAAATGTGACATTGGACTGCACACTGAGTTACCATGCTCACCTGAAGAAGACAGCAGCTAAAGTTAAGACACACAACAATCTTCTTAGCAAACTGGCAGGTTTGTCATGGGGTGCTCCTGTCCCAACCCTCCAGATGTCAGTTCTTGCCACTTTCGTATTCAGTGGTGGAGTACTGTGCACCAGTATGGAGTTGATCATCACAAACCAAACTGGTGAATACATAGTTACATTTCATCATGTACATCATCTCTGGCACCCTGCCTCCAACTCTACTCTGATGGTTTCCAATTCTGAGCAATATTGCTCCTCATAGCAGACGGGAGGTTGCCACTGGCAAGTTATTATAGAAAGTATGTGCCAACCCAAGCCTGCCACTGCACAATGCCTTTTTAGAACTGCCTGCTGCATGTTTGCCATCACATCGCCCCTTATGGTCTCATCTGCAATGGCAGAATGTTAGGGTGGAAATGGTCTCAAGAGCATTGGTGACTCATGGTAGCAGTTGGGAAGTGCACCACCTCCCTATGCCCCTGCCAAAATTCTAATTGCTATCTGGGTTCCCCCTTCTTCCCTCTCCCTGTTCCTCTGGGTGGTCCTCCCTGCACTCCCTCTCCCCACAGGCACTAGTTGCATATGCTTGCAAGTGGAATGGATATCTGTTATAATGCCCAACCAGTTCCTCGTCAATGATCCCACAATTGGTCTGCCTGATTTTGGTCTGCCCCTTGTCCAATGGACCCTGTTGAACAGGTTCCAGACTGGGTAAGGTCACTGTGCAGCCAACTGGTGTTGCTGGGGCCTTCATGACAATTCTTTGTGCAGCTACGGAACAACACAGATAATGACATGCATTTTCAATGAATGCCTGCTAACTAGGTTCAGTGATGGTCTAGAACAGTGTTTCTCAACCTTTTTTTACTCATGGCCCCTTTCTGAACCTCGTTTACCTCTGTGGCCCCCCCTCATAGCTGCTGTTAGTTGGAAAAAAAGGTACATGATTTACCTAATGTTCTGTTTTTTCCATGTGGCCCCCTAGAGGTAGGGCATGGCCCCTGGGGAGCCATATGGCCCACGGTTGAGAACCACTGGTCTAGAAGAACTGCACATGCCATTGAAGATGCCATTGCTTGGCTAAATGACTGCGCGCACACACTAAATAAATGTGAGCAGCAGCCAATATGGGCTGGGAAGGCCCATATGAGAAGAGCTACAGGACAGAACAGAGCAATAGCTGCCTGGCACTTGAGGAGGGAAGATCAGGCTCCTAGTGAGCCTCATGAAGTGACTGCAGGGTCATGCTGCCACGCAGCTTAGAGGGAACCTCCGATGCCAGTGAAGGAAGTGGCTGGATAGCAACTGCAGAATGGGACAAAACAGAGCATGACACGACGGTACTGGAAGTGACGGTCCTGGAGCAGAAGTGATGGAGGCGATACATGACCAGAAGAGGGCGCACTGACTAGTAGAACTAATCCTCAGGACAGACAGCAGGAGTTGTTGCAGTGCACTCCATCACACCCACTCTCACCCCACTAAAAGATATAGGGTATTAGTGTAAGTGCCTTCTTTACCCAGAGGAATGAGAAGATTGTGGATTCCATCATTTTGAAGAGTTAGGAGTGAGGGAAGAGTGATAATTTTTGGTATCAACATACTTATTCAATAATTTAGGCAATTCCTTGTACTTCCTGCTCTAAACAAAAACCTTCATTGATCCTCATTGCTCAATGCCAGAATATAGTGACAATATTACACATAAATGTATACAGGTTAAATAACAGAATATAGGCCCAATACTTTTTCTAATGGCTTTACCTGAAAACTGTATTGCATACTAAGGGCTGTAAACTACAACAATCAATGAGATATGTATTGAAGTCTTTATAAACACAATGAACTTTTAACTTTCTCCTTAGTTTGAGCTTTTTGTGAAGCTTTCTTTAATGAAGGCATGACTGACTAAACACTGTGAGGTTCGATAGAAAGGGCAACCTCAACTGAAAACAAAGAGTAATGAGAAGTGACATACTGTGTTCTTGCTGAATTTGTTTAAAATGTGCTTAATATCAACCCCAATCTGCAGTCAACTTTGTAACCCTAACTGATGACCCCAGAAGTTCATAGCACAGTGAAGTTTTGTAGAGAGCAGTACAGTGGCTAGAGCAGTACTGTGATTTACATTAGAGAAAACAATTGTGAATGTAAGATGAAATAAGGTGAATGTATTTATTCCTATGGGAAAACAAAGGGAACAGAACAGGTGCTGGATTTATGTAAAATGGACCCCAAATGGATGGATATGTAGCCTGAAAACATTTTTAGTTGATGCTGTTTGAGTGAATGTGGCCCTGTGTATGTTGCTGTGTGGGGGAAATTATGCCTAGGATTCATTGGCTGGTCATACTTACCCCTGGTCTGCACTACAAACTGATGTTGGTGTAGACTCTAGTAAAGTTATTTCGAAATAACTTTGCTGTGTAGACATACCCGTAGGGAGGTGCCGTACCTATGCTGACAGGAGAAGCTCATCCATCAGCATAGGCAGCATTTTCAGTAGGTGCTGCAGCGGGGCACCTGCAGCACTGTAAATGTAGACAAGCCCTTAGATAGACAGGCCAGTTAATTTAGGCTTTTAGGTAAAAGTTCTGGAGAGTAGCCTGCCCATGTGTTTTGGGGAAGTCATAACAAAGATGGCTGAATTTCATCTGCAGCTCAAGGTTTGGGGTTTTCCAGTAAATGCTTTATGAGCTGGGCTGAGCAGAATTTGACCCAGGGTGTTTAACAATTCTCTCTCGCTCACCTAAATCCTGCACTCACCTCTGTACCCACACACAGTGTCAGTCAGTCTCTCTCTCCCTCTCCCCTTTTTTCTGTGCGTAAACAAATTCTCACTTCCATGGAACACAGGGCTCCCTTAGGAGGACCTAGAAGAATGTTTGGGCATGTGCGGCAGGGTCTAGTCCAGCCCCCATTGGGAGCAGAGAGAGAGAATCACCCAGCTCCATTCAGCCCTTACCTCTGCTCTGGCAACAGCCCCAGACCTGGTCTCAGCCTTGGCCCCTGGTTCCTGACCTATCCATGACTTTGGCCCCAGTTTTGGCCCTGACCACAACCCCACTCCCAACTGTGACCCCAGCTACAGATCTGACCCTAGCTCAACCCCAGCTGCTGACTCTGATCCTGGGGGAGTCACAGATGGGGCAAGCAGAGGGTGTGATGTAAAAAGCTTGGGGGCCACCGCCTTAAAAGTAGGGCAAATGTGTTCTGAATTGTTCATATGACATGGATGGCCATATTGACTCTCTTCATACTTGCTTGTCACAAGGTATGAGTGTTGCAATGGTTGAGCTTTATTTTCATTTGCTTTTTTTTTCTGCTCCGATGTGCTACTTTATGTTGGACAATTGAGAGTGAGAGCAACCCAGGATGTTACTGGTAGAAGAGAGGTACTATCTCAGATAACTGGGTCCCACACAAATTAAGATATTCTTGATTATGAACTGCTGTCAGATACAAACAGGGTGCATTAATGCTGTGCTGCTTTCATTCAGATCCCTGCCACTGGTAGCCTGCTCACAAACACAAGGCCTCATCCTGGCTTCCCCCAACCTAATTACTGCTTGCAGGTTAACACCAGTGGCCTTTCAGGTCCTGACTCTCTCTAACTCCATCCCCCCCCCCAAGTTCTTCAGTACCAGACAAGTTGTTGGACCAGTCCCCTCTTGTTCTTCACTGCAAAAGATGTGAAATCAGCCCCCCTAGTTACCAGCTCGCTTTTGTTTGACAACAGTTTCCAAACTATAAGTGGCAATCCCAAATTGAGTTGTGCCATGAGCAAATGAGTTTGTGGCTATCCCTATTACATGGTGAATACCATTTTGCTCTGTACAGCATGATTTTGCATGTACAGTGTATACAAGGTCAAAAGTTGCAGGGGGGAGGTCTAGGTTGGATATTAGGAAAAACTATTTCACCAGGAGGGTGGTGAAGCACTGGAATGGGTTACCTAGGTGGTAGAATCTGTATCCCTAGAGGGTTTAAATTCCTGGCTTGACAAAGCCTTGGCTGGGATGATTTAGCTGGGGTTGGTCCTGCTTTGGGCAGGGGGCTGGACTTGATGACCTCCTGAAGTCTCTTCCAAATGTATGATTCAACAGTGCATGAAAGATGCGATGTTGCTCTACAAAACAGTAATCTCTGTACAGCGTGACCTTATTTGCCCCATATATTAGTCCTGGGGGAATTCTGATCCTGGGGGAGTCACGGATGGGGTAAGCAAAATGGTATTCACCATGTAATAGGGATAGCCACAATCTCATCTGCTCATGGGGGAATTCTGCAATTTTATTGTGGCTCCAAATGCAACAATTGCAGAATTCCCCCAGGACTAATATGTACACGGTCATACTCTGTGGAAGATGATGTTTTATAGAGTAAAATGGCATCCTCCATATGGCATGACCAGGTGAGTTGACAGACTTGCTGGGCCCCTGGGCAAGGGTAGGGCTTGCTCTACGCTCCTGGAAGGGGTGCCGCCTCAGGCAGAAGGCCAGCAGTGATTTAAAGGGCCTGGGGCTCCAGCTGCCACCGCTGCCACAGTAGTGGTAGCAGTGGCCGGGAGCCCCAGTCACCAGAACAGTTGCCCGCTATGCTCCCTCTCCCCCGTTGGTGGGCCTGGGCATGACTTCGCGTGTGTGGGGTGCACAAGGCTACACTGTGCGGAAGATGTCATTTTTTCCTCTTCAGAATGGTGTCCTCCAGTTTTCCAGAGTACCCCCAGATTAGGAGGAATCCACCATTTCACAGACATCTTCCTGCATAGAGGCTACCTCACAGTTTCCAAATGAAAAAGCTTCAGACACAGTCCTGTTTTAAAGTGGTTTTCCTTTTTTCATCTCAGTCTTTTGTGAGGCTTGTTTATTGAGTGAGAAAATCCCCTTTTAATTTGCAAGCGGGGGTGTCTCGATATCTTTCAGTTAACTAGAATGGACCCCACTCTTCCTTACTAAACAATGGTTTCATGCAAACACCTGTCTTGGGAAATGCCCCTCCCTGTTGTTTGGGGTAATGGAGTATGTAGTACAAGTAATTAGCACAGTCGTCCACGTACATAGAGTCATGACCAATGTATGTATACATTCCAAATAATGACAGTCAATTTAAGAACATTACAGGCTTTCACAAAGGACTATACTCATATATACAGTATATAATCAGTTGGTTCAGCTGCTCATTTTTAGGCTTTAAACTTTCTGTTCTCACCCTTCGGTGTCTGAACAGATTGTCACTGACATACAGAAAGAGAATCCTTGCTGCAAGATGCTTAGGGTATGTCTACACTACAAAGTTAATTCGAAATAACAGCAGTTATTTCAAATTAACTTTAATAGCATCTACACAGGCAAACCGCTATTTCAAAATAAATTCGAAATAGTGGAGCCCTTATTTTGAATTTGGTAAACCTCATTCTACGAGGAATAACACCACATTCGAAATAGCTAATTCAAAATAAGTGCTATGTAGACAGTTATTTCGAATTAGGGGGCCTCTAGCACAACCAGGAAAACTCGTCTTCCCCTCCTCCCCCCCCAGCCCCGGATCCCTTAAAGGGGCAGACTCTGGCCACAATGCCTGTGCCAGTTGCAAGCCTGCCAGCACACAGCCAGCAGACCGTGCACCTGGCACAGGATGAGCCAGCAACCCGCTGCCACCCAACTCTCCATTGCTCCCCAGGACCAGGCTGGCGGCTCCCAGGAGCCTGCCAAGGGCCCGCAAAAGGCGGGCACCTTCCTGGTCTAGTGTGGAGATTGTGGGCCTCATTGAGGTTTGGGGGGAAGCCTCCAATGCTCACTATCTCCACACTAGGCGCAGGAATGTGGCCGTCTACAGCCGCATGGCTGCCAGCCTGGCCACCAGAGGCCACATGCGCAGCCAGGAACAGGTGCGGAGTAAAATAAAGGAGCTGTGGCAGGCCTATGCCAGGGCCTCCCAACCAGGGGCTGACCCGGAGGCCTGCCCACACTATGAGGCCCTGGACCGCATTCTGGGGGGTCAGTCGGTCCGTGCCCCCCTGGTTGTCATTGACCTCAGGGCAGAGGGCCCCGCCCCTGACACAGGGGAAGAGGAGGAAGAGGCGGACGACAGCAGCCAGAAGCCTGCAGGGAGTGTGCCCTGCACCCAGGACCCCCGAGCTGAACCGGAGAGCCCGTCAGCAGCCTCATCCGAGGCCAGGGAGGCCTCCACATGTGAGTGCCATCACGGTTCCCTTATGCGGGGTGGGGGAGGGGGAGCCCAGGGACCATGCACGTGGGCCTTGCCGACCACGGAGCAGGTGGCAACCTGTGCATCTGCCGTGCCATCCAGGACATGTGGCCCCAGCTGGGTGCCATGCAGGGCCTGTTCCCCACACACGTCTACGCATGAAGGCATATGACAGGCTCCTGACCCCGGGGAGAGACACTGTACGCTGCCCTCCCTCCAGACGCCCCCTCTACACAGAGGCAGGGCACATCTCCCTTCCCTCCCTCCCCCCCATACCACACTATAGGCAGCACAGGGGCTGGGGTGCAGTCCTGGGCCAGCTCACACTCCCGGGGATAGCAGGACGTGATGCTGCGGAGACCTGCTGTCCTCACCTTGCGGGGGGGGGGGGGGGGCTGGGTTTCACCCACTGTGTCCCCAGGGAGAACTAACCACTTCTCTTGTTCCACTGCAGCTGCAGCACCTGCGAGTGCAGGACGCACCACCCCGCCTGGCCCATCCACCCGCACCTGGGCCAGCAGGCGCACCCGCAACCTGGAGGACTTCCAGAGGCAGCAGCTTCTGTTGCAGGGAAGGCAGTTCCACAGCCAGGAGCAGTGGGTGCAAGAAGACCTGCAGCTGCGGCAGGAGAGCTTGCGGGAGCTGCGGGAGCAGGGCCGTGCCCTCCGTGAGCACCTGCAGGCCCTGGCAGACCTATTGCTGCCTAGTGCTGCTCCAGCCCCTGCGGCCACCCCAGCTATTGCTCCTCCTCCCACCCCTGCTCCCCCTCCCTCTTCTTCCGCCCCCCCCATCCCTCCTGCCCCACCGTCCATACCCACTCCCCACCGGGAACGCCGAGGCCCCCCCACCCGCAGGGCTGCGAGACGGGAGGGCCAGCAAGACCCTCAACCCTGAGCTTCCCTTCCCCCTTCCTCCCCTTGCCTCCCCCTTCCAGCTCCCTCCTCCCAGGTTTCCCCCCTCCCATCTCCTGCCCTCATTCCGTCCTCCCCCCACCCCAGTGATGTTAAATAAAGAGAGTTTTTTGTGGCAACACAGGTGTTTTTATTGTATATCAGGAAGGGGGGTTAGGGAGGGAAAAGGGGAAGGAGGTGGGGGTGGAATGTAAGGCACAAGGCCCCAGTGGGGCACGCCAGAGGGACTTCAGTCCTCGTCTGCCTGGAAGCTTTCCCGCAGGGCTTCCCGGATGCGGACAGCCCCCCGAAGGGCCTCCCAGCTGGCAGCCATACGGGGCTGTGCATACTGGCCAGCTAGGCCATCAGCCTCTGCCAACCAGGTTGTCAGGAAAGCCTCCCCCTTCCTCTCACATAAATTGTGGAGCACACAGCACGCTGCCACCACATGCGGAATATTGTGCTGGGAGAGGTCGAGGCAGGTGAGGAGGCATCTAAACCATGCTTTCAGTCGGCCGAAGGCCCCCTCAACCACAATGCGGGCTCTGCTGAGCCTGGCATTGAAGGCCTGCCAGGAGGGGCTGAGGTGTCCCGTGTAGGGCTTCATCAGCCAGGGCTGTAGGGGGTAGGTCGCATCCCCCAGCAGACACACTGGCATGTCCATGTCCCCGACCCTGATGTGGTGGTCAGGGAAGAAAGTCCTGGCGTGCAGCCTCTGGCACATGGAGGAGTTGCAGTATACCCGCGTGTCATGTGCCTTGCCCGACCAGCCCACACTGATGTCCGTGAGCTGGCCCCGGTGGTCAGACACGGCCTGCAGGATCATGGAGAAGTACCCCTTCCTGTTGATATAGAGGGAGGCCTGGTAGTCCGGGGCACGGATGGGGATGTGCGTCCCGTCAATTGCCCCCCCGCAGTTGGGGAAGCCCAGGGCGCCGAACCCCTGGATGACCGCGTCCAGTTCGGTGAGGTGGATGATTCTGTGGAGCAGCACCCTGTTGATGGCCTGGACCACCTGCAGAGAGAGACACAAAACCGAGGGTCACTAGGGTGCCCGGGTGGCTGGGAGTGTTCGTGCCCCACCACTGCCCCATGCCCCACTCCCAGGAGCAACCCCCGCTGTAATCCTGGCCACCGCGGGCAGTTTGTAGTGTGGCTGGGACAGACCAAACCCTCCCGGGGAGGACACTTACACCACCTCCCCCCCGTTTTCCCTGGGGCAGCCCATGTCCTCCTTGCAGCCCCTCCCCCCCCCCCCCCCGGCCCAGTGGCTGATGAGTGCTGTACCTGCATGAGCACCACTCCAATGGTGGATCTCCCCACGCTGACCTGGTTCCCCACGGATCGGTAGCTATCCGGCGTGGAGAGCTTCCAGAGGGCGATGGCCACCCGCTTGTGGAGGGGAATGGCGGGCCTCTGAGTGTGTCCTGTCGCCACAGAGCAGGGGCGAGCCACTTGCAGAGCTCGAGGAAGGTGTCCTTCTTCATTCTGAAGTTCTGGGTCCACTGTTGGTCTCCCCAGTGCTCCAGGACGATGTGGTCCCACCAGTCGCTGCTGGTGTCCAGACGCCAGATGCAGCGGGGTACACTGGCATCCGGGCACCGCTCCTCCAGGGCCCCCAGGGGGAACAGGGGGAGCACCAGGGGGCTGGCCTGCAGCAGAAGGTGCCAGGCAGCCTCCAGCAATTGCTGCCAGGCTTGCAGCAAGACGTTCAACATGAGCACCAGAGTGCCCGGGGCGGCTCTGGCTCCATGGTGCTGAGTGCTGCGGTGTCCCAAATGAGAGCGACCAAAGCAGGCGGAGAGGAAAATGCTTTGCTGTCCCTCGGCGAGGTAGGCAAGCAAGCGGGAAAGCTGAGAACTGGCTGTCCAGGGGGGTCCCTTTAAGCACGAGCCTCAGATAGCCTCAGACAGCAGCCACACAAAGCAACTACTGACCTGCTGCCCTGCTGGAACCAGTTTCAGCTGCCCTTAAATGCGACCCAGCGTCCAATCAGTGTGGATGCACTATTTTGAAATAGCAAAACGCTATTTCGAATTAGATTTTGTGTCTAGATGTGTTATTTCGAATTAGCTTATTTCGAATTAACTAATTTGAAATAAGTTAATTCGAAATAGCACTGTAGTGTAGACATACCCTTACAGTCTACACAGACAGTGCCACACATACACTTATACAGAGTGGTGGATTAGATACTGGGCCAACAGAGCCTGTGGCCAGGGGCCCTGGGAAAAATCAGCTGCCGAGTAGTGGAAGTCTGGTGGCTGGGATTGAGGGAAGCCCTCACATTCCCTGGCAGAAATGCGGGGTGGCCAGAAAGGGGGAAACCCCAGCAGTGATCCCTGATTCTGTCCCCAGCAGAAGCTGGAGGATGGAAGAAGTCCCCCAACTCAGGGGTCCCTGACCCTGTCCCCAGCAGAAGCCGCAGGATTGCAGGGAAAGCTCTCGAACTCCTCCCACCTCCCTACCGGGCACTTCTGCTGGAGAGTAAGGTGAAGCCCCAGCGCCTCAATCCTAGTTCTTTGCAGAGGGTGAGGAGGGAAGCCCCAGCGCCCGGTCCCCTGCTGCAGCCATGGGACTAGAGGTGCTTGCACTCCCTGATGAGCCCCACGGCTGTGATGCAGGGATAGAACTTCTCTAGTCTTGGGGCTGCAGTAGGGTGGGGCAGAAAGGAGCAAAAGGGCCTGTGAGGTTGCAGTGAGAAAGCAGAAGCAGGGGGAGAGACCCTGCGTAGAACAGGAATTGGCACCTGGGAAGGGGCAGGGAGAGCACCCTAACTCTGGCCCAGAACCCCCCCAAAACACCTTTAATCTACCTCTGCTTATACAAAGGAGTGAATATGCTTATTTGGCACATAGAATTTTGAGCTTGCATTTACTAATACCCAGTTAGCAGTCAGATTATTTCCTCCTCGCCATTTGCAGTAGGCAGAAGAGAACAGTGTATACCCAGATACATTAATGACAATATATTGTCTCTGTCTTTGCAGTGTCATTTCTGTTTGGTGCTACAGAGTTGGGAAGGCCCATGTGACAACTGTTATGGAGCCCTGATTCTCAGGGTGGATCTATGCTGATCCCAGCAATGCCAGCTGTTAGTGGTCCCCAGATGACTATATTTGACCTGGGATATCTGGAGACCAGCATGTTCTAGCCATACCAGAACCCTCCTCACCTATTTCTTACCATTTATGTTGGGGCTGTTTAGACGGGGTGTGTGTGTGTGTGTGTGTGTGTGTCAAAATTGGGTACAGTTTTGGAACAAGCTGAGCGCTCCCTCTTATCAGAGGAATTCTCATCTGGTGACATTCAACTGCTTTCCACTGCCAGTGTCAAAGGGCCACAGAGCAGCTGGTCAATCAATCATATTTTTTTATGTATCCCCAAAGTGGAAATCAAGCTACCAGTCTTGCCCCTCCATTAATACAATCAAACATAGACCATTGTTGTCTTTTTCATCTTTCTTCACACTGAATAGGCCTGACCTTTCAGCATGGTTTTAATGAATGTCTTGACCTAACCAAACAGATTTTAGTGTTTCCTTCAGGTTTTGGTTTAGACAGAGTAGCTAGAGATGAGAAAGTTATGTGTAGTTCCAAAACAGGGCTTGTTCCAAAACTGTACCCAATTTTGACCACATTTAGGCTATGTCTACACTGGCAGCTTCTTGCGCAAGAACTGTTTTGAGGAAGAGTTCTTGCGCAAAAAGTCTTCCACAAGAGCACATCTACACTGGCATGTGCTTTTGCGCAAGAGATGTGCTTTTGCGCAAGAGCGTTTATGGCAATATGGACGCTCTCTTGCGCAAGAATGCTCTGATGGCCATTTTAGCCATAGGGGTTTCTTGTGCAAGAAATTAACGTTACCTGTCTATACTGCCCTCTTGCGCAAGAGGGCTTATTCCTCGTGGGGAGAGGAATAACTCTTCCAGAAGAAGCCCTGTTTTCTGATGCTAGACTGTAAATTTACTTGCGCAAGAACTTGCGTGCAGTGTAGACACCTGGCAAGTTTTTGTGCAAGAACAGCTGTTCTTGCGCAAGAAGCCACCAGTGTAAACGTAGCCTTACAGTTTTAGTCTTTAAGCTAAAGTTAATGAACCAATAGGCAGTTTCACTGGTATAATCCAGAGAAAAATTTGGGCCTTTACATTATTATATTATTTTGTATTGCAGTAGTGTCTAGGAGCCCCAACTATGGTCCACTGACTCCATTGTGTACAAATACAAAATAAAAACATGGTTCCTGTCCCCATGCCCGCTAATAAGGTGAGGGAAAGGGGACAATTGCCCCAGGGTCTGGTGAGTCAAAAGGGCCAGGCGCTCCTGGCCACCACTATTGCAGCCGTGGCCAGCGTCCTGGGCCCTTTAAATTGCCGTGGAAACCACAGGCAGCATGCTCTGTTACTGCTGAAGGGTTGGCAGGGGGAGGCTAGTTCACAGCCCTGCCTCTTCTGCAGAGCCCCTGCCACTATTGGGAGTGTGGAGCTGGGGCCCAGCACCTTGCTCAGAGCCCTGGCAATTTTGTGGGCTGCCTGCCTGTCCCAAACAGCTTCTGATCCTACATCTGAACAAGAACTTAACTTTAAAAATAGGACAGCCACTCTATGCACTTTTAACAGTAAGTTAGTGTGTATGTAGTTGTATTCTATTGTAGTGGAATGACCCTTGCTATTTGTTGGCCAACATAAGAGGTTAATGACTCTGCTGTAGCAGACAGTGAGTAGGATGTGCTGCTCAAGCAATAGATGATATGTTTTAGCTTGGATGGTCCAGGGTTAAAACACCAGGATCAGATGTACAGGGGTTCATAACACTGAAAGAAAACAGACTCTCTGCACAGATTGAATAGGAAACGTAACTTCCTGTAAATTTGGAAATATTAAGTCAAAAGATGAATGTGGCCACTTAACAAAACGATTTAGGCAATTCCTGAGATTTCTGAAACTTTAAATAATTCATTTTGTTGTTAGAGCCAATTCCTCTTTCTTCCCTTTTATTCCTCAATTTATTCAGTCTAGTCAGAAGAGGTACTGGGCCAGATTTTCACAATTAGGCATATATGTTTGCACATGAACATTTGCATATGCCCAGCTTATGGACTGGCTTCTGGCTCATACATATTTTACCTGAGAGCAACTCCTGATTTCAGGAGAATTACTCCTAATATATGTTGGTGTGAGATTAGAATAAAGCCCTGTGTGTGCAAATTCTTGATACGTGTTCCAAATGCATATGTGCACATGGACAATTAGATGCCACTTTCGCATGGACGTTAGGTACCTTACTGCCATGTAGAGGTGCAAATACCTGATATATGGGGACATTTTGGATATTTGGAATTGTATATTAGGCACACAAATGTCTGAGTGCAATAGCATATGTCTAACTACGACTGGCTATTGTGAAAAGGATCTACTCATTCAAAAATGCTTGTAGTTTAAGTAGATAAGTGCAGTCTGATTTTGCCAATTGTGAGCAATGCATCTTCCCAGAAGATATTTTAAGACTTCACAGAAATCAAATACAGTTTTTTAACCTAGTCTAATCCTACTAAAACATTCACTATTCTTACTGCCTAATACATTTATTCATAGCCTATATATATTCTCCACTATAACTAACCTCTTCTTTCCTGTCTTCATTTTTAATAATATTGCTTATGTGAAGATTGCTGGATAAATTATTCAATTCTCTCTATAATCTTGTACATCTGCACTAAAACTGCTAACTTAGCTCTGTAAATACATTTGTAATAATTTAGACATGTCTGTTTGCTTATTTGTCTATGTCTTTCCCATCTTGTCCTTTATGTTTACTGCAATGTTCCAACTCAAGTCCTTGGTTAAAATGGTAACAAAGAATAGTTTGTTGCATAATGAAGACAAGCTGCTAAGTAGATGCACATGTTAATAGTTTTTATTTCACATGAAATTTCATTAGTGTTGTTAAGTATGGAATTAGTATGGATAATTAATTACTCTTAATCACAAGTCCACAAAACTTAATCACCAACTACAAATAGCACGTTAAAGGGTAATATTAAGGTTTTCACATAAACCATCAAACTGGGGAAATTTAGAATTAAGGCCCAAAATCCAAGCTGACATTTTGCAGACCTGTGTATGTAGCAGACCTATACTTATGCAGTTGCTTAAATGAAACAAAGTAAAATAACCCTCAGCAGTGTGAGATGAGGAAAATTTCTAGGTCATGAGTTGTGACTTAATTCTGAATTTCCATACTTCTGTAGCTGCAAATCAGATCATTAAAATATTTCTCCAGAATATAATTTTCCTTCTTCTATGCTAATTACATGATGGATTTTAAAAAAGCGAATCTGGATGTAGATGTAATAACGAACCCATCAATGTGATATCTGAGCACTGAACTTAATGGATGAGTTCACTTGTACTGAGCTCTTCAGGGCTTGGATTGTCCCCTTGCTATGTGTTTCTACAGGGCCTAGTGCAATGCTGCCTGATTTTGGTTGGGGCCTCTTGGAGTTATTTTAATTTAATACAAATAAATAGTAATAATCATGTGATTTTTGTATTAATAAAGTTCTCATGAGGATCCCAAAGCACAGTATTAAATAATGCTCTGGCACTTTTCATTCTGGGAACTGCAGTGCATGCATCTATTCTGTGCTGGCTGGTAAACAAGCATTCTCTCTTGTGCTATGCATCAAGTTGAGGACTGTAAAATAGGCTTCTGTACCATTCTGGACAGCAGGAGAGCACTCATTTGCCTTCACAGTAGCTTACACTGGAAATCAGAGCTCAATAATATATGAGAGAGAGAGCGAGCATTCTGTGCCTACTCTTACTCTTTGCATGTGGAGTTTTCCAGTTTATGCACACAAATACATACACCTGAGGCCCTGAGTATTTTTGTGCAAAGTATCTGTAGCTTTCCGATCACATAAACCATGAGAATCCCATGGTAGTTTTGATCCTGGGATATGAATTGCTGCATGCCTTTCAAAATCAGCTATTCTGCTTACTCAAAACGTTAAAAAACCTGAATAATATGAAGGTTTTTTTCAATATGTAATATTATTAAAAGCAATACTCTGTTGGCACTCTCTCTCTCTGTGTGTGTGTGTTTGTGTGTGTATGTGTCTGTATGTTTAACTTTTTTTTAGTTCAGTTTCTGTTGGAAAGCTCACTTGACAAAGGTAAAGGAAATGGAAACATAGCAAAAATAATTATCAGAAGAAAGGTTCAGTTTTGTGATTTATGAAAGATAAGCTACTTAGAAATGGAAGGACCATGGAAAACATCATGTATGTTATTTTACACTAATGAAAATGGAACCTGCAGAAAGGATTCTAGGATTAGGTACTCCAAAATATGAAAGTGTTTTCAATGGATTTTACTGTATGAAAAGTTTTTCCTTAATGTGCATTGTGCAAATTAAAAGTAAAATGAATTATTCCCTTCATTATTAAACAATGCTTGATAGCTTCCTGTGGCTAATGCAACAGCCAATCTTTTGCAGATCCAATAAACTGTTTCACCTCTTTCTTAACATCCTTTCTGATTTAAAAATGTCCAGCTATAGCAAGATAGTTATTTAAATAAGAAAGGGCAAATAAAATGCTGAGAGTCAGTTTGATCTAACTCAACCTTTTCAAATGACTACACTAATTTTCGACATATGAATTTAACTGTGTGTTTGCCCCTCTATAAACAGGACGAATAAACAATATATCATTTTTACACTTGAACTGTATTATGATTTTAATGCAGGCTCAGGTGAGATGAGGTCAGAGGATACAATTAAATGGATCTGGTACCATCTGGATATTAGGGTCTCTTTAACCATGCTTGGGTGATTTATCCATCAACAACTCATGTACTGCTCCATAAAAATTGATATCTATTTAAAAAAAGGTATTAAAATACAGTGTACTTTTAAAATTAGAGACTAAAATATTGTGTAGTTGCCAGCAGGTAGTTTATTTCTTATTCAGTGAAACAGAAATGCCTGATATAGGAATAAAACTGTTAAAATAAATTTACGCTATTTGTTGATATATACAGATCCTCTAGGCATGGCAAAAATTAAACCCTTTTAAATAAATGCCTAATGCAGCAACAAATTTTAAATCAATTACAAATTTCTGTGTGAAATTGTAAAATATGATTACCTCTCTTGTTAAACTGCTATATTTGTTACTCAAACTTTGAGTTCAGACTCAAACTCTTAAAGGAAGAAATGTCAGATAAACAGCTTTATTAAAGTAAAGAGAAAGTTGTGAGGTCTCCACTATATTTCATGACAGAATTGCATGTAATAGTGTATGGCATTAGTCTGAATTTATTCTGTAATAAAACAATATGGATGTAAACTGAGGTATTTAAACTGTCAACATTCAAAGGAAACAAATGGCCAAAACTCACAATTTAATCATTTATCTACCAATGTGCATATCAAAAAGCAAACCCAAAATGAAACAACTAAGTTTTTTAAAGTAACATTTGATTAAGCATTTCCTGAAAGAAAAGCAATCCAACAATTCTCCTGGACAGTAATTTATATAGTTTAGTGATTTGGCTGTCAATAATATACAAATAGCACTAATATATTACTATAATGCTTCATTTTCATTAAGACATCTGCCAAGTTCTCAAAAATCTTTTCCATTTGGGACTTGACTTATAATTGCATAATCCCTTGGGGGAGTTTCAATATTATTTTAATCAATTTTAACCACAATACACAATGGGGATGATTACACTGCAATGTCATTGCTAAAGTTACCTTCTCCCATTAGTCATTTGCAAAGGGAGCGGACATTGGAAATGCCCATGAAATACATTTCAGAAAAAAATAAAGTACAGTAAACGTAGAATTGATTTCTTCTTCTTTCAAAAGTATCACAATCTGAATATATAAAACATTGTGCAGTCATAATAATCATTAGTCATCCTTGTATTTGACAAATGATGGCATAAATTGACTGTGTTCTTAACTTGTAGATTGCTAACCTCACTTTGCCCACTCAGTTAAATCCAGTGGGTCTTCTAACATTCTTGCAAAGAACTGGTTTAGTAGTATAGAAATCTTAACTAGTGAAAGAATAACTGCAGCAAAGTATAAATGATTAATCATGTTAGTCAATTTTTAAAATAGATTCCTAGATCAGAATCTAGATGATAGAACACAAGCCATACATAGATTTTTCCCCAAAATAATTCCTAGAGCATAAAATCAGCCATTTGGATTTAAAAATTGCCTGTAATAGAGAATCAACCATGGCCTTTTTGAAATTGTTCCAGTGGTTAATTACACCTTACTTCCAGTCTGAATTTCTCTAGCTTCAACTTTCAGCCTTTGTATCTTTTTACTGCTATATAAAGCCTATTTATTAAATATCTGAGCACCAGTCACAGACCACCACAGAGAAGTTGTGTGGTCTTCCCCCTGCTTTAACCTTTGGACACTCTGAAGCAGGGTTTGAACCTGGGTCTCCCACATGAGTGCTTTAAGCAGTAGTCTGCCAATCACTCAGTATGTCAGGTGGAGTGTATGTGTGTGTGTATGGAGGAGGGTTGACAGCCATGAGCCAAAAAAGGGTCAGAAGATGCACATGTAGATAAAAATTAACAGATTCTAACTCATGAATAAATAACTAGTAAAAATGTTTAGAAATGTTAGGTACCTAAGGTACTTGTCTCCTGTACATATTTAACAAAACAGCTTTTACACAGCCAAACCTGCCTTCAGAAATTACCTTGGCAGTATTGTAGTGGTAATATTTTCACAAGCATGACCTCCTCCTGAATTGAGTCCCCAATGTATTCTGGACAAACGGGCCTTCCTCACCATCGAGCATGTTGTAGCTATCTTTTGTTCTTCATCTATTTTTAATTTAACAAGCATATTTCTTGTGCTTTTTTAGGCCTTTCAAATGAGACATATTATGCACAGATGATATTGGTAAAGAAACTATAAACCATTTTTAATTGTTACTAGTAAGACAGATGCAATTTGTTTACAAATTGCAGTGTTGGTCTCAGAGTAGAGGTAATTTAAAATTTACTGGTAATGTAGGAATCTGTTTATTGAAAGAAAAAAACCCACACATTAAAAGTGGTGCAGAGGCTAGGAAAGAGATCAGGCAGTTCTCCCACGTCAGTTATCTAATGCCTATGTGCATCTAGCCCTTATATTACTGAGGCCAAATCTACTCCATGGTTAAGACTGAGTTCCATTTTACACTTAAAGGAGATATTCCACCTCGTTGCTACATATGAAAAATTCACATCCTCCCCAAACTTATAGCACTTACTCCTAGTTCCTAGTTCCTTTGAATACTGAATCAGCTTTCTGAGAATTTAAAAGAAAAGATGCTTATAAGTTTATGATCTGGTAATTAAAAACACTGGATCTTTTATCATCTGTATCAGTCTCTTCTTATACCATTAATGTTTGTATCTCCTTGTTAAGATCACGTAAACTACAGACAGGTCATGTAATTCTTTAGTAGGGCCATATTGTCCTGAGAATTAACTCAGCCAATCACCACTCTTCTGCTTCAGCTAATTTTCATGCAGCAATTATGTTGGTTGGTTGCTTCTCCAGGGGACAGTGGCATGTGAGAGACTGGATATGTATCAAGAATTCTTACTGGTAGATTACTCAGCATAACATCACTGCTCTTCAAACAGTTTCCATGGCTAGGGTATAAGTGCTTGAAAGGCTGTTCATGATACTGATGCCTTGGTTCCATTGCACACTGAGGCAACATGGCCAAAGAAGCTAGACAAGGTGCATAGCAGGAGCCCATAAACCATAGAGATATTGGGATTCAGGAACTGGCTTTCCCTAGTCACCTTTTCCAGTGTCATTAACACAGTCCCTCAGCAAGGCAAATGCAAGTAAAGAGCTAATTTCACCAGTACTCTTCATCTGCTGTGATGTAAACAATATAGCTTAACTGGATGCTTTGTGTTGTGTGGGTAAAGAAAGTACAGGGACTCATCACCCTGATCTTTGCACGTGTATGTCCTTTGTTCCACCACTCAGTGAGTGTGTATTGACCCATAGCAAGGGATAAGAAAGTAATAATTTCCAGATCACCAGCACTGGTATTAGCACAACCAGGAACAAGGGAAAGGAAATACTATACTGAAACAGTTCTTTCTTGCATTCTCCTAGTTCCTATACCCTAGACAATATTGGAAGCATAGGTGCTGATTTTCCCTGCAGCCAGGGTGCTCGAACTGGCCAACCAGGCCTCACCCCTCACTCCACCTCTTCCCCCAAGACCCTGCCCTTACCCAGCCTCTTCCTGCCCCAGCTCCGCCCCTACTTTCCCCCCAATCCATCCCAATTCACCAAACATCAGCCCAGCTGCGATTCTTTATCTGAGGCTAGGTCTACACTACAGCTTTTTCCAATTTTTTTTTTTGGAAGAGGCTTTTCCGAAATTTGGCCCATCTACACTCGGCCAAATTTCGGAATATCCCCCTCTTTCGGAAGATCCTTTTTTTCTCATGGAATGAGGAAGACAGGGCTTCCGAAAGAGTGCGTTTGCACTTCCGCCAAAAAAAAAAGCAGAAGAGCAAACGCATTCCCTGGATGCAGCAGAGTTTTTCCAGTATCCCAGAAAACCCCCGCAGTGTAGACATACCCTGAGTGTGCTTCAGCCCCACCCCTCCCTCTCTCTCCCACAGCTTCCCGAACACTGCAAATTACTGTTTGTGGTGTTCCAGATTAAACACTGGGAGGGCAGGGGAGAAGTTGGTCAGCAGGGCCGCCAGCAGGCAGCAGGTGTGGGTGGGAGGGAGGCAGTAGGAGGAGTTTGACTGCCAGTGGGTACTCAGTACCCACTAATTTTTCCCTATGGTTGCTCCAGCTCTGGAGCATGGAGTCAGTACCTATGGTTAGAAGTCCTCTCTTTGTGGCAGACATCTCTTGGAGAAATTGATATTTGATGCTCATCTTTCCTGAACCCTACAGCTTGTCCTATTTTCTCTAGGTCAGGATGTTAGGTAAATCTAAACTATTTGGTAAATGGGGAAAAGGTGCTTAGTGTAGTGGCAGATACGTAACCAAACAGAACACCCATTACAAAGTCATTTCTATCAAAGCAGATTTTAAGAAAAAATCACAAAGTCCAACCCAAAGCACCTTGAATTATTCATTTTGTTTATTAAAAATGAAACCCCGGTGCCCACATTGGAGAATTCTTTTAAAGATTAGTTATTTAGCGTAATCTCTGGGGAAATATAGTACCACTAACTTGCCATCCACCTCTGGGAGAGGTTGCCCCCAACTATCACTTCATACTATAAAAAGAGAGCTTCCCATTCTTCCATAGAGAATGGGTGGAGAGTTTAAAACATACTTCTTTAATAAACAGTTTATTTGCCAACAAATAGCAGAAAACACCAAATATATCTTCAGCATACCATTCTATAATGGCAATAACAATCTTGGCCTAGGGCAATTCCTGGGGAATTAATGACCAGAGGGAATTAATGGCCCTTGGCTTCACCTCAGGCTATCAACTTTCTCAGCCAGTCATTAAGCCTGAGGAAATGTCCCAGGCCTCAATCATTACAGCTTAATTGAGTTGTCACTAAAAGGGTTAAAGAAGTTTTGACTATTTTACTACATGAATACTGTCAGTGAAATGCATTTTGAATCCCTGTTTAAAAGACATGTAATTGCCTCAGATTCTTTATATTATCATAACTCTTCAAAATTGATTGGTTTTAGGTTTATGGAAAAATATGCAAATTTACAGAGAATATGACACACATTTCTCATTGTGGATATAAAAGTAGTTCACAGAGAATCCATTTGATTGAGTTTGATTACTGAACAAAATCTAATTATTTCAGATACATGTTCAGACTTTTCTGGAGAGGCACACTGTAGAAAAGAAATATTTGGCATGTGTGCTAGTTGTTTGTCAGTCTAGGATTTGTTTATTCACATACATATTGCCAGACCAGAATTTTAAATAATTATTAAAAATATTAATATCAAGGTTAAAGAAAAAGAAGCGCACGTTACAAAAGGCCTAACACACATGGGTGAGTGGTTGGGAGGGGTGTACCACTATCTAAGAAATGCAAAAAATTTTGATGGGACAATACCTGTGACTTTTTAAAACAGGCCTTTTTTTTGTAGTTCTTCATACTCTGGACCCCTTAACTCCATTCATCTGAAGAAGCGGGTTGTGCCCATGAAAGCTCATGATACCGTCTACATTTTTTGTTAGTCTCTAAAGTGCTGGAGGACTATTTGTTGTTTTTTATATTTTTTATTTTAGTTAAGCCAAACTTAGAGAATTAAATCCAAACGCTTTCAAACTTCTGTATGTGGGGAAGTGGTAAAAGTCAAATTCCAGTTTCAACACTCACTACACATCTGGTACCTGACTCGATCCCAGAGAAAAATGAGCCCAGATTTCCATTTCCAGATTGGCTTGAATTTCACTTGTGCTCATCCTTATGAATTTTTGGCCTCAGATGGAAAAAAAATTCATAAGGACAGCTAAACCTATGAGTCTTCTGCTACTCAAGATGCTCATAATCTTGCCATCAACACAACTATTTATCCCTAAGCTCACCATTATATTTTACTTACTGATGTATTATGTATGTTTAAACATTAATTCTAAGAGGTAGTGAGAAGATTGAGCCAATGTTTTGGCTCCTCCTGGGCCTTTGTGAAGAGTATTTACAAGTCTTCTAAAACAGCTTTGAATAATTACTAAATCCCTCCCTCTCTTAAACAATTATCATCCTTTCCCAATTATCTACTCAATTATAATCTACAAAGTCTCTTGCATTAAATTAAACCATATGTTCTTCACAGTCACTTCTAGTCTGTCTCACCATCCCACCATTATGAGTATATCCTGATATAAATCCCTCCGGAGCTCTCTCTCTCTGTGGTCGCCACAATAAGCAGACTTTATATCCTAAAAATCACAACCCCAAACTACCTGGATGTATACAACCATTATGGAGTCACCATGTGATCATATTGCTGCAACCTCCAACCTTCTTTCTCTGTCCTCCCTTCCCTACTGGTTTGTTGCTGATAGCACATGTGCATATAGTTTGCAAACTAGTTCGGAGCAGGTGCCATGTTTTCATTTGCAGTAAGAGGCTTTGTCTACACTGGCAATTGAGTGACAAAGCTTTTGTCTCAGCAAGTATTAGCATAAACCAGGGCTACTCAACAAGTGGCCCACGGGCCACATGCGACCCATGGCCCATTTGTGTGAGGCCCATGGTGTGGTTTGGGTTTATGCAGTGTTCAACAGCAGCCCGCTGGTGGGATCCTTTGAACCTGGCCTCCACTGGGAACATGCTCCACAACGGTGAGACGTCTCCCAGGAGGGGTGAGTATTGAAAGATGCAAGTGGATGGGCTGGCTGGAACAGATGGATACAGGGTGTTGGCATTTCTAACTCCCAGGGAGGAGGTGCCGGGAGCACCAGGGCATTGTGGGAAGTGCTGGCTGCTTAGCCTTGTGGGCAGAGCCTGAGAGGTGCTGACTGGTTCACACTGGCCACGTTTGGGTCTGGTGCCGCAGCTTAAGGCTTAATCTTTGTATTCATGCCTCTCAGTGTGAAATAAGCTATTTGCATATATATTTGCATGTATATGCAACCACACTTAAGTTGCAGCCCTCGGCATGTGCTGTGAGTATCATTGTGGGCTTCCAAAGTTGAGTAGCCCTGGTATAAATAGTGCTTTGTTGGCAGGAGTGCTCTCCTCCAGACAACGCAAACACCACTCATACAAGGTTGGAGTTTTGAGAAGTCAGGAGGGGGCAGCTGCCATACACACTGGAATGTGGCTTGCTTTTCATCCCATTCCCTGGACTATCAGGGAGGGAGGGGAAAGTACTTGCATGCTATGCAAGCCTCTCTCACCTGGCTGGTGTAGGGAGGGGGCAGAGGAATAAATCATGGCATGCAAGTACTTTCCTCACCCTCCCTGATAGTCCAGGGAATGGGATGAAAAGCAAGCCACTTTCCAGTGCGTATGGCAACTGCACCTCCTACCCTTTCAAAATTCTGCCCTGGGACTCATAGGGGATGGAAGATTTTTTTAGAGTCTGACCATGTTCTCTGGAGTAAGTGCCAGCTGCATGTAGGAAACAGTAGATTATCAAAAGCCAGGCCTCGAGCCCTGTTTCCCACTTGTGAAGCCAGGAGATCTTGTTCTTGCACAGTGATAGCGATGCAGCCGTGTTAGTCTGGTCTAGTGAAACAAAAGACAGGACTATGCAGAACTTTAAAGACTAACAAGATGGTTTATTAGGTGATGAGCATTTGTGGGCCAGACCCACTTCCTCAGATCAATTTGTGGAAGAAAATTGGCACGACCATATATACCAAAGTGATACAAAAAAAAAAAAGTGAACACATATAAAATTGACAAATCAAATTTTAGAACAGAGTGGGGGTGAGAGGGGAAGGTTAGTGTCTGTGAGGTAATGACATAGGGGGTGATAATTGGGGAAGCTATCTTTGTAATGGGTGAGATAATTAGCATCTTTGTGAAGACCCATACGCAAAGTGTCAAATTTAAGCATGAATGACAGTTCTGAGGCTTCTCTTTGAAGTCTGGAGTTAAAATGTCTTTGAAGCAATATGCATGTTTTAAGGTTATTGAGAGAATGGTCAGTCTGGTTAAAATGGCAAGCAACAGTTTTCTGTCTGTGAGAGAGCCTGATGTCTGTTTTATGTGCATTGATTCTTTGGCAAAGTGTCTGAGAAGTTTGTCCAATATACATAGCAGACGGACACTTTAGGCACATGATGGCATAAATTATATTTCTGGATGAACAGGAATATGTGTTCTTGATCTTGTAAGTGGCATGGTTAGGTCCAATAATGGTGTCAGCAGAGTACATATGTGGACAAAGCTGGCACTGGGGTTTGTTGCAAGGGAAAGTTCCAGGGTTGGTATTAGTGTGGTATGTCCTGTAGTTGTTGGTAAGAATCATCCTGAGGTTAGGTGGTTGTCTATAGGAGACTATGGGTCTGTCTCCCAGAGCCTCTCGGAGGGTAGTATCGTGTTTCATTATAGGTTGTAGTTTATTGATAATGCGTTGGACAGGTTTAAATTGGGGGCAATAGGTGATGACAAGTGGTGTTCTATTGTTGGTTTTCTTGGGTCTTGAAGTAGACGGTTTCTGGGTATTCGTCTGGCTCTTTCAATTTGTTTTTTTATTTCTCTGGGTGGGTAATTGAGGTTTATAAATGCTTGGTAGAGATCCTGAAATTTCTGGTCTCTGTCAGTGGGATTAGAGCAGATGCGATTGTATCTAAGGGCTTGGCTATAGACGATGGATCATATGGTGTGTCCTGGATGGGAACTGGAGGCATGTAGGTAACTGGAGGAGTCAGTGGGTTTTCTGCAGAGTATGGTGTCTAATTTACCATTGGTGATTTGTACTGTGGTGTCCAGGAAATGGATCTCTCGTGTAGAATGGTCCAGGCTGAGATTGATGGTGGGGTGTAGGTTGTTAAAGTCTCTGTGGAATGCATCCAGTGTTTCTTGACGATGGGTCCAGATCATAAAGATGTCATCGATATAGCGTAAGTAGAGAAGGGGTAAAAGGGGCGGGATCTGAGGAAACGTTGTTCTAAGTCAGCCATAAAGATGTTAGCGTACTGTGGGGCCATGCGGGTGCCCAGGGCTGTGCCGCTGATCTGGAGGTATATGTTGTCCCCAAATTGGAAATAATTGTGGGTGAGAACAAAGTAACATAGGTCTGCTACCAGATTGGCAGTGGTATCCTCTGGGATAGTGTTTCTAATTGCTTGTAATCCGTCTTCATGTGGGATGTTGGTGTAGAGAGCTTCTACATCCATGGTAGCAAGGATGGGCGTTATCAGGGAGGTTATCAATGTTTTGTAGTTTTCTCAGGAAGTCAGTAGTATCTCGGAGATAGCTGGGAGTGTACAGGAACTCTGTAGGTGAAACATTGAATTTGAAGGGTTCTTGTTTTTGTTTTTTTACCTAAGAAGTATTGTGAGTCTGTTTCGGTAGATGCACAGCTATCATTACTGACATTGCCTATATAGACTTGCAGCCATAACTATTATTATTAAACACGAAGATATTTAGGCCCCAAACTCCCATTAATTTCCCTTTGATTAAATACCTTTGAGGGTCTGGGTCTAACTTCATAGTATCTAAGTCCCTTTTCTCTTGCATGGGGAGTGCTTTATTCAGACCACTGCTTAAAGAAAAAGTGTTCTTTATACATCAGTACAATCTCTGTCCTTACATTTCCCTTTTATGAGTTATTGTAAACTCTAAACTCCCCTTCCTTGTTTGTTTTTGGCTATTTCCTCACTAATAGAGTCTGTTTGGGTGCTGTGAGGAATTGGAAGTGGTGGTTCTTTATGGAAACCAATGTTTATTAATCAGATGCAGGGTGCCTCCAACACACTCTGTTATCAAATACAAAGAATTATCTCCACATTCTGGTATGAAACTCATCATTAATTGGTACGTTTTACATATTTGTCACAAGACAAGAAACCAGTGTTTCTGCACTTCTAAGACTCTGCCATTCTTAAAGGTAAAGAGATTAAAATCCTCTGAAGAAAACAATAGGGATTGTATCAGGGCTGGCCCACAACATTTTGGCACCTGAGGTGGGGAGCTCATATGACACCCCCAAACCTCCTTGCTTGGGCCAAAACTTTGAAAGGTCTCAATTCTCTGGGTCCTAGTGGCACCCCCCCACAGTCTGGCACCTGAGGCAGCCGCCTCAGTTCGCCTCACGGTAAGGCCAGCCTGGATTTTGTATTCTTCTCACTCCCGTTATAGTTTCAACTGCAAGAAATGGAGTTAAGTTTCTCCACTGAGGTGGTGTCTGCCTTGATTATGGTAGCCCAGCAACCATGAAATTAATTGGGCTCAATTTATATAAACTGGATATAAAAGAAGAAGATGGGTGCTTTGTGTTCCCCCACTTCTCTTTGTATGGGTAGAGGAGAAATCACACTCACCCACGACACAAAGAGCTGAACATGGAGTCCTTTGTATGAGTGGGGAATATGCTGATGTTGCTTCTCTTTATGTTATCAATCCATTTTAACATGATAGTATCAAAATCAAAGAACATATTTAAAATGTGGGATTCATTTATCTGTGTTGTCATCACATCTACAGAGCTGGACAGTTGTTGACTTTGCCTGAAAGCAGGTTGATTTATCTGAGTTTTCTCTCTTATACAGTATGTTCTTTTTGCAGCATCTACAATTAACCTCTCCATATGACCAAATCCATTCTGGCTGTATTTAAATGCACCCCGCCCCCAATTTCTTATGTAACTAAGACAGTGAGTGACTAAGCCCTATATACATATTGATGTGATATGGTATTTTTTACTGGGATCAGATTGAAATCTTCATACAGTTTTGTTTTTCTCAATTCATCAGTGGGCAGGTTCTGTCTAGTTAGCAGGTCAGTTCCGGATACGGTCATTGAGTTTCTAAGACTCAGTTGCTTCCATTTATGATAATTTCATTGACTACTTCTTCAGAACAGATACGGTGTTTAATAATACAAGTCAGACAGTGTTTTGTAATGATTCCAAGGGTCCTTTGGTTTCCTTACAATACTAGTGAAATTATTACAATTCTTCAATGAACAAAACATCAGCTCCAAATGTCAAGGGAAATCTACAGAGCACTTACTGATGTATTAGTCTTGAGCACTTTATACAATTCAGTGGAACAAATACTGTTTTAATGGAACATATCAGTGTTCTTAGCAGTATGTATACAATTGTTTTTGTGCAGTTGTGCTCTTGAAAATTAAGGCCCTGATCCTGCAAATACTTTAGCATGTGTTTAAGTTTACACAATAAAAGATATTGCTTAGACTTCAAGGGGGCTACTTAAAACTGTACTTAAAGTATGTACTTAAAACTTTTCAGGACTTGGTTTTTAAATAGGTGCCATTTTAATTTACTGTTATTAAATGCAGAGTCTCTAGGCTAAGGTAGAACCTAGTGGGCCCAAAACTGTAGGTAGCTTTTTATAACATTACAGTGTTTTTAGCAAGACCTCGTTCAAAAGCTGCCCACAATGAAAAAGATAAAAAACAAAAAACCTTAAAAATCATCTACATAAGTGGTACATTATAAATAGAATATTTTTCTGCTGGAAAAGGCACATTTTTTTAAACTGAAACATTCCAAACCACCTCCCCAAGATGCAGTAGCAAGGTCAGTGGAAAAATTCTTCCATCTATCTAGTGGTGTCTATTTTGGAAGAAAAGCGGGCTCAATTTTGTCACTCACTGGTATGGATTTTCATATCCTTGAGTGACATAGCTGGGTCAACTTAATTTTTTTAGTGTAGGCTCAACCTTAGTGACACCTGCGCAATTTGGACTATAGGTCAGAGGAACTATGTTTTTTTCCCCTCATCTTAAGTTCTGTTCTCATAATTTGGACTTTGATCTTGCAAGTGAATGTACATGGGTACATGGGCATATGAATTGTGGCAATAGATCTGTTAACTTGTCTTGTGCTGAAATATCCCAGAGAATGTGTGTATGTTTTTTCCCTGGAAGTGGCATCAGTCATTCAGTTGTTTTTGTTAAAATACAGAGCAGTCAAAAAAGCAGGGGTTTGGTTTCCATGTTTTTTATTGACTGGTGTTTGCTGAGAAGAGATTTGATGGGGATTTAACATATTAGAAAGTTAATGGAAAATTCTTTCTGAACTTACTGTGTTGGTTCCATGGATAGAAGATTGTTTTAGAAACATCCAGTCCACACTCTGCATTTCTTTAGAATCAGGAATTTAATTTTATGTTAAAGACATGAGAAGGAACGAGAAGAATTAAATTCTATTCCCAGCTCTGCCTTGATTTGTGACCTTGGACCAATCATATAACTGTTCTGTGCCTCAGTTTCCTCATTGGAGAATAGGGTTAATTATATTATATTTATATTATATTTACCTTGAGTGCCAAAGGGGTCTTGTGATGTATAATTCATTAATGTTTGTAAAACGCTTTTAAAAGTATTTATTATTTTAGCAGGCTTCTCACCACCCTTTTCATTTAGTGTCCAGGGTAGAAAATGTGTTCTGTGTACCCACAATATACCATATAATTTGAATAACTAGTATTGTGGCAAAATATCTGGAATCCAGTCAAAATGTTTTCCATTTTCAGATGCCAGAACCCTGGCCAACTTCTTAAATTATGGCCACCAAACTTGACATAGCTGTTTAGTATTCTGTGAAAAGTGAAGCTTCTGAATGGCTATTTAGGGTTGCAATAAAGGGAAATGATATTGTTGGTAATAATTTTATCTCTCTTAATGGCATTTTAAGGAGATGCCTCATGAGCCATTTTCAAAACTCAGCTTCCCATAAAACAGAGAGTGAAACATATTAGCACACCTATCCATGAAAGCAAAGACCTTTTTAAAAAGTCATGATGGGAGTGTCACGTTATTGGATTTTTAAGTGAGCAGGCAGATCATGGTCGCACCCACTAGTGGGTGTTTGCTCCAAATTCGGTACAAAGTGGGCCATGTGAGGTGTCAAATGAAAGCTTATTATCTACTGATTCAGTGTATGATATTCATATACTTGTATATTTTTTGTATCTAATATTATGAATATGAGCTCTGTACTTGTATTTTAAATGTTTGTTCGAGAGGGAGCAATGGGCCTTGATCACATATGGTGAGGGATGATTATTCAATTAATAGCTATGCTAATTAGCGATGCTTCATGGACAATAGCTCTCAGAGTTGTCAATACACACCTGAGGAATGCATCTGGAAACCTGCAAACCAACCAGTGCATCATAACTACTTGCACGGAAGACATAGACAGGTTCCTTGGTCATGTGACCAGCTCCATTTTGGGAGACACCAGGAATATAAAACTACCATAAGGCTGCTTCCATCTTGTCTTCAATAGTGTTCTTGATTCCAGAAGTATCTTTGCTAGGGACAGAGAGCCCGGAAGGATTTGCTGACCCATCCTGACAGAGGATGTACACCAGAGACTTATAAGTTAGCATTTTGTAACATCTCTGCTAAGAGCCTACATCAAGAACTTGGTGATTGTTAAGGAGAATACATTATATACATCGATCTCACTCTCAACCCTTTTCTTTCTTTTTAGTAATAAACATTTAGATTTTAGATTCTAAAGGATTGGCACAGAGTGCGCTTTTGGGCAAGATCCAAGATATAAATTGATCTGGGACTGTGGCTGTTTCTTTGGGCCTGGGAGAACCTGTTTGGAGTTAGTGAGACTGGGTTTTATAACCTCTCACCTGTTTAAGGTGTGGGTCTGGTTCTGGCACAGGTAAAGTTGAGGTGTCTGAGGGGTTTTGCTTGTGAGGCTTCCTGCTGGCTAGACTGACAGCTGAAGTGCTCTGTGTGACTGGTTTGGTGTCATATAGAGGAGAAGCCCAGTCTTGGGTTGTAAGTAGTCCTGGTTTTAAGCAATTTGCCCTGATCCGATGGTCTCAGCGGTGCCCAGACTGACCCAACATATTATGAGGAGTCACTGTTATGCACAGAGGTTTTGATTCAAAGTCCTTCCAAGTCCATGGGAGCCATTCAGTAGGCTTTGAATCAATTCATCAGGAGAAACTGCACCATTTGTACCTTGAAGTACATTTCAGTTGAACAATTTGGAATCAGGCCTAAAAATTGTGTCAGCTGTTGGGTGGGCCATACATGCTACCCAACATAATAAGCCCCTGAATTTCTCCTTCCTCAAGTAGAGCTGGCTCTATGACGTATGCCAACAGGAAGAAAATTTCATGTCAAGCCTGCTTAATTGGAAAATTTGCCATTTTATAGATAAATGGGTTAAATATTAAATTTGAAGGCAGCATTTTATTCAAATAAAACATATTTATAAAATGTATAATGAAAGGGAAAGCACAGGGAAAAGAAGAGTGTAAAGATTTACTTCCTGCTGCTCCAACACATAATCTGTCACATAAGTAAGTATATTATGGCTTGTTTTTATTTTTTCTGATAAAGATTGTAATTCACATTCTTCCTTAATTTAAAGTAAGCCTCCTTAATGCCATGATCCTTAACTTGTTCACCTGTTACTCAATTAACATGCCATTAAGCTGCACATCTGCTGCAGCTGCGAGTTTAGATCACTACAATGCAGCTATTAACCCATCCAACAGTCTTTTATAGATTCCTTAGAATGAGCTAGGTAGGCAAGCTGGAAATCTGATTTAAATGGCCTTTGGAAAGCTAGACTTCCCTATCATTTTTTATCAGGAGAACGTATATTGGCATATCCATGGTTGCTATATTCCTCCTGGTGGGGAAAGCAAAGATCTCCTATTTCCCTATTTTAAAATTGAATTTGAAAAGAAAACATCATTTATATAGCAGTGCAAGACATCCAATATACCAACAAGGATTTGCACTACATCAGCTATGCCTACAACTAACTAAATTTCCTCCAGTTAAATACAAATGAGATTGTATATGCAACTCCCCACTTCAGGTGGGGAGCCCAAAGAAATTAACCTCAGGAGAAAATTGCTTTTTTCTGGCTTAACACATAGGCTTATTAGCATGTCAGGCAGAAGAGATAGTGGGAAAATACAAAAATCACAGACATGACATAATATACCATCCATGTATTCACAAATAATGTCATATTTATTAATAGAAAATATGTAAAATCAGAAAAATAAGATTATTCTTTTGTGGACAAATAGAAGTTATCAGTACGATTATCTCTCCTACATGCTAATATAGCCAAAACGGTTACTAGAACAAACCCAAGTTGTACAGTCTCATACACAACCTGTGCTAGTACCACTAATAATTATTACTGACATTTGTACTTTATAATACTCATAACCCAAAGAGTCCAAAGCACTTTACAAACTCCATGAAATGGGGGGAAGGGGGAATTCTGAACTGGTGTAAGGTGGCGTGAATTCACAAACTGTAGTATAGCTGTGAATGATGAATGGTTCAGCATCTGAGCTGTTGCACAAAATGACAGTCATTCCATCATGGAATTCTCTGATGATGGAGATGAATTTCTGTGGACAGCCAAACCTACGCTTCTATAGGGCATCATGATTAACACAGTCAAAGGCCTTGGTTAGGCTGATGAATGCTTTGTACAGTTCCTGGTGTTGCTTTCTTCACTTCTCTTGAATCTGTTGTGCCATTAAGATCACAGTAGGTTTATCCTCAAGATGGCCCGAAACCACACTGTGATATGGGGAGCTTTCGTATGGAGGGTCAACACCTTAATCTCTGTCTCCAAACAAAATCTATGATCACGAGAACTAGCATCGCTGACCTTCAGTATGCAGATGACTGTGTCACTCTCGCACACACAGGCTGACCTACAAAGCACCCTAAAATTTTTTGCAGATTCCTATCACAGCCTGGGACTCTCTCTCAACTCTGGGAAAGCTAAGGTACTCTACCAGCCTTTAGCTGCACAAACTACTGTTTGTACTCCACAAATCACCATCAGAGGAGAACCCATGGAACCATTTTCTATACATTGTCAGCCACCTCCCCCAAACATTGATGCAGAAATTGAATACAGGATTCACTATGCCAGCACATCTTTTGGAAAACTACTCAAATGAGTCTTCAGTGATAGGGATCTATGAACTGGCACCAAGATCTTGGTTTACAAGGTGGTTGTTATTCCCATCCTTCTCTATGGGTGTGAGACCTGGGTAACCTACAGAAGACATCTTAAGCAGCTGGAATGGTTCCAGAGGCACTGCCTGAGGAGGATTCTCAGGATCAGCTGGGAAGACTGATGCGCAAACAGCAGTGTTGTCTCTGCAGCCAACATCAGCAGTGTAGATGTGCAGGTCATTAAACACCAACTCTGCTGGGCTGGCCACCAATGTTCCCTCTAATCTTTTGCATCCATATGTGGATTTTTTCCATCCACAAAGGCACGTGCAAATGTGCACCACCAGCAGAAACAAAAAACCTTGCTGTGGGTGCTCTGCTAATCAGCTGAGAGGTATTTGAATTTCTCCTGAATGCCCCACAAGCACATAGCCTACAAAGAACACTGATGGCCAGATCATATGTCTGTGTTGACACTCAACTCTCAAGCAAGTAGGAGCAAAGACATACTGAAAAGAGACCTTAAAAAGGGAGGCACCAACCCAACAGAGAAGACTTCATGCGAAACAGAACATAATGTCACCACACCATACACCAAGCTATAGCTCACTTTGAAGACAACAGACATGCTCTGTTGGGAAAATGCTCTGTGGGAAAATCTTCAGGGCATGAATTGGGCTCCTCCCTACTTAAAAACCCACCAATGATGCCCCTTGGCAGACGTCATCCTCACATCTAAAGACAGCCAAAGGAGTATAGTTGCCTTTGTCAAGTGAGAATTTGGCCTTGTGGATCACTTCCCCATTATTGGAATGCAATAGCTTCTGGTTGTCAGACAACACTACTTAAATACTTTGGTGCAATGTTATATGTCAGCTCAGGGCAGGAAGTTACAAATAAATACCTCAGCCCACAGGATGTATAGGCAAATTTAGGTATGGGTAATGTAATTACCCAGATGGAATTTAATCAAGATACCAAAGTTCACTAGGCAGGGGATGCTAGACTAGATGTTCACAATTTTTCCTTCCAGTGGTTAGCAGAGTTGCTGGGCTCTGGGCAAAAGTGTGTGTATATGTGGCGGGAGAGGGAGGACTCTGCAATTCCAGGGAAGGCAGGGCCTTGGGCAGAAGGGGCAGGGCTGGGACACCCAGCTATGGCTCCCAGCCAGCTATCAGAGCTGCCTGGAGCGTGGTGTGTGGCACTCTGGCAGCAATTTAAAGGGCCTGGGGCTCTGGCCCCTTTGAATCACCGGGCCCCCCAGGACAACTGTGCCCTTTGTCCCCCTCTCCCCTTTGTCAGCAGGCTTGGTTCCTCCTGGCCTTTAAGTTTATGCAGCTGGGATAAGCAGAAGGATTGACTGGCGAGGCAGCCATACTGTTGTTCTAGAAGTATTTGAGAACATTAGGAGTTGGAAAAACTTATAATAAATTAATGAAGATAAAATGCAAACTATGAAGGACAGAGTAGTAAGAGCAGTGGTGTCTTTACCAGAAGGCTAACAAAGAGACAACTAAGATTTTCTTCCTTATTTTAATTTTTATAATATTTTGAACTATCTGTAGCTGTTTGATAGTCTTAATTGACTGGAAAAGTCCACAGATATTGTGTTTTTCAGAGCATCAAGGCCTTTTTGAAAAGCCCCTGTGGGTACAAGGGGCCAGATTTTAGACCCCTGCTATGGCACTTTCATGCCAGTCTACTGTCCAGGAGTGTATGGGGGCGAAGCAGCCCTTGAGGAAATTTCCCACAATGTAGGGCTAGCATGTGCCCTCTTTGCAGCAGAGGGATGTGTTGTAGACAGGAAGGGGAATGACTGGAGGGCTATACTTGTCAGTACTTCAGCACTGCAAATCAGCCTATCAGGACGTGGGCATGTCTGATTGAAGTATGATTTACAGGGATTCTCTAATTTATGCTGGGGAATGTACCAGCCATGAAGAGGCCAAAATCTGTGAAGCAGATAAATGACTTAAAGCTACTTTAGCTTTCCTTCCTCCATTCCTGGCTTTAGTGCTGAACAAAATCTGGCCCAAGAATGAGTGAGCCCACCTGCTCATTGTGGATTGTTTTTTAACATATTGTGAGCCTATTGTCAATGGCACAGTAATAAACTTTAAACTGCCCATTTCCTAGCCATTCACCCAGCATTCCTGAACACTCTACAGCATGTTTAGGAATGGGTAGTCTTTATGGGAGGGCCACATGAAGAGGTTTTGTCATAATACTGGGTGGAGAATTAGGAGCCTCGGAAGAAGTGGCGGGAGGCTGCAATAGCAACAAATCCATGGGGATGACTACTTCAATGTGCTATTGCAGGCTATATAATCGTGGGCCTAGCAGTTTGGATGTCCTTGTCATGCTGAGCTGTACATATTCTATCTTTTCTTTTGGGATTCTTTGGCTGGAAATGAAGTATTACACTAGTTCCTTATAGTCATGTCTGAAATCAGAGGGGTTTGAAATGAAGCTGTTACTTTTTCTCATACACCCACAGAGCAGCCACAAACTTTTCAACTGTGAGATTGAGGCAAATAACGGAATGAGAAAGGACAAAAATATAGTCTCAGTGAGAGCACAGTGTGTCTCCTTGGTTACGTGCTGCTTCGGTTTTGCATTACAAAATAGTAGCTGCTTCTGCCTCTGTCACAGAGACATTTCCTTACAAATTTAAAGCTATTTTAGAGAAAACATACTTACAATAGCCTCAGCACAACAAGTACATGCATCGTCAAATTCTGCTTCATTTTATATTTATACACATCCAAGCCCACTGAGATCAGAATTTGGCTCAGATTCAGAGAAGCCCATGTTTAACAGTAAAGCTGAGTGAATACAGCAAACTATTTTCTGTAAATATTTGTTCAAATTTTTAACTACAAAAGAAATGAAAATGCTGCACCAAGCACAGTAAAATTAGAGAAATTCAAAATTAGGCATAGCAGCCAACAGCTGAATGCAGATGAGTTTGAGCTGATGCTTGGAAATGAGCAACCTGCATTGAACAGCCTCTGAGTTCTTTATAAGTCATGATGAAGCATTGGCCAGATATATTTGTGAGCCTGCTGTCTCTTACCAATGCTGCTCCATTTACTATTAGGGTTTTACATTGAATGGTACTGAGCACCCTTAACTAAACTTCAGAGCAGGATTTTTTTTCATGCCTACCTCTGTGTTGCAGTGGTGGTGTTGTAGAAACAGTAAATAAATAATGTCTGTGGGAGCTGAGGCTACTCAGCACCTGGCAGGATTTAGGCTCTCAGCACTACGACCAGCAGCAGGGACAGAGACAAGCTTGCCTCCAAGAAAAGTGCCTGCAGAAGGTGATAGTTCCAGAAAATGAAGAATGTTTCTGACAAGCCAAAATATGCCCTGCCAGTGAGAAGGTTTACAGGACAGTGGGGTATTTGTTTGTCAGGTAACAATAGTTCTAATCTACAGTCAGGCTTTAGTTTAGAAGGAGAGAGTGGTCTCATATAGTGGTCTGAGCAGAGGCCTAGCATGCTGATCTCAGCACGAACACTAATTCTTTGAATGGCCTTGGGTAAGTCATTAAATGCCTTGCCTCAGTTATCCCATCTACGAATGGACATGAACACATGTTCACATCACAGGAGTGGCAAAATGACTGGGCAATTTGTGCATTTGGGGCACGAAGTGTGGTGTGGTAGTTAGGGTATGTCTACACGACAGAGTTTTGTCAGAAAAGTGGCTGTTTTTCTGACAAAACCTGAGGAACATCCATACTGCAACTGCATTCTTCCACAAGAAAATCGAAAGAACAGAGGGGGTTTTCCGGCATTGGTAATCCTCATTCTATGAGGAAGAAGCCTTTTTGTGAAAGAGCTCTTTCACAAAAAGGTGTGTGTGGACAGGGAAGAGGGTGTTCTTTCGGAAGAAGAGGAAAAAGCACAGGTGCCCTGGTGACCATTCCGTCCATAGCAAATACAGCTTATATGCAAGAGAGCATCCATTCAGTCTTGATGCTCTCTTTCAAAAAAGCAGATTGCTTTTTTGATGCACTTTTGCAGTGTGGATGCTCTCTTTTGGGAGAAATTTTTTCGAAAGATCTCTTCCGAAAAAAGCTTCTTCCGAAAGAAGCCTGTAGTCTAGACGTAGCCTTAGTGATCACTGCAAAAGAATATCTTACCTGTCAAAATGCTTCACAATAGCTTTGTCTTCTTGTGAATTCATTATTGTACGTTTTGCTCTCTGACAAGGAACACTACCAAAAAACAAAGTGGAAACTTGATGGATTTACCCTCCCTTCCCCGTCCCCCACACACATATGTTCCTAACAGCTCTACCTTCTTGCACGGACTTGCATACTCCTCTCTTTATTAAAGGGCACTAATTCCAGCCTCCCAGAAGGTCCTGGCCTTACAGAGCCAACAACTGGAAGTATCAAGTAGTTATTACAGGCAGCCTGGTAGATCTTTATAAAGATAATAAAACCACTGCTTTTCTGCTTTCCTATTTCATCAAGGTTGCTTATTTTGAAATATAGCATAAAAGAAAACCCATGTGGACATAATTTTTTTAAGTGATGATAGTACATTTTTCTGTCTTGTTTTTTCTGGGTAAAGTCTATATACATAGATTTAGGAAACTGCTGCAAGTTGAGCATGGTACATGAAGAGTAACCCCTTGCCCAGTGGAAATATAGACAGTGCTCAGCAATCATTGCCCGGCTGGGTGCTATTTGCTGTGTGATGTATACACAGGCACGCAATATTCCGCTGAAATGCAGACTGCAAAGCCCACTGAGCAGAGGAGTCTCTAGATGAAAAACAGATTTTAAAAAGCCGTTAGCAGTTTATGTTCTTTGTCCTAGAGTCCAACCCTTCTCCCCATCAAATCCCATTTATTTAGTAGTAACTAATTATTTCGCATTGTTATTACAGTTGCACTTAGAAGCTAACCAGGTCCTGACATTAATGCGCCAGGCACTGTACAGCCATGTAGTAAATGACAGTCCCTGTATCTGAAATGTCTTGCTTCAGTACAAATAGTGTATAGCTATATAAATACATGCATTTATAAAACATTAATTTTATTGAACAGATGTGGGTACAGAGGAATTAATGTCAGAATCCTGTGTGTGGCATTAGACAATGGGGGACATCTCTACACCAGTCTGATGCCACCCACAGGATATTTACCAACAGAATTCTTAGCTTTTCCCCAAACAACTTCAGTTAAAGGATGTGTGACTTTGCACACTAGATGGTTCGAGAAAATGGAGTGAAATGAAAAGAAAATCCAGAACTGAAATTGTATGGCTAGATCATGCCAGAGTAGCTTCCAAGGCAAAAGTGGAAGCCTTTACCGATGCTAAACTTCTTCTATAGATCTTCCAGACAAAACTGAGAAGTGATAAGAGAAATAGATGTAGTAAAACACATGACTTGTCTTATTCCTTGGTGGGAGACTATGTTTTTTAGGTTCCTCTGTGGCACCCGTTACCATACATCTGAGTGTGTCCCAAACTTTAACGTATTTATTTGTATCACATGCCAGTGAGGTAGGGAAAATTATCCCCCTTTCTTAGGTGGGGAACCGAGGCTTAGAGATTCTAAGTGACTTCAAGTTCACAAAAGAAGTCTGTGATCAGAAAGGTGACAGACTTGCTGGACTCCTGGGCAAGGGAAGTGTGTGTGTGTGGGGGGGGGGGGCGGGGAGGGTGTCTGGCTCCACGCTCCTGGAAGAGGAGGGGCCTCAGGCAGAAGGAGTGGGGCTACAGGCAACAGCACTCACTGCTGCCTAGAGCACACTGCACTGGTCCCCTCCCCCAGCCCTCAGAGCCACTTGGAGCATGACGCACACCACTCTGGCAGTGATTTAAAGGGCCTGGGGCTCCAGCCACCACCGCGAACCCCCATCTCTTTTGAATTGCTGGGTTCCGGGGCAACTGCCTCCTTTGACCTTTCCTCCTCCTCCCTCCCCGCCCACCCGCCCGCCCGCCTGCCCATTGGCAGGCCTGTCTGGGACAAAGCAGGGAATTGAATCAAGATCTCCTGAGTCTTAGGTCAGCATGCTAATCATTGGGTCATCTGTTCTTACGTAGCTTTTTTTTCCTGGGAATAGGTATAAAATGGGACAGGTCCCTGTGCAGAGAAACAATCTTAAAGCCAAAGAACAGAGAAGAAATGGGGAAAGAATACACACACCCCAGAAAGGTGATAGGGCCTGTGTTTGTTACACAGTTTAATGCTGTGAATTTTAACTAAATACAATACATTTAATTAAATACCTTAATTACATTTAAAAGCTCACCCTCCCACTCTTGCTCTGGCAGCTCACCCATTGCTGCACAGCACTGAAAAGCACACTTCTTGCTGATCTTCCCCTTGCTCAGCTACTCCGCACCTAGCAATAAACACTGAGAAATAACAGTATATGAGGGGGGAAATCAGCATTCCATTCGACCCCCCTCAGTTCAAGCACCGAGGGGTACTGTGCCATTTAATCTATTCATTCTCTGTTATTCTTACCATATCTTAGGGACAGGTATAGGGACAGGTTCTGAAGTTAGAGATATACTCCAGCCACACAGTTTGGACCCAGATGTGAATTTCCACAGCATTTGGGATATTTGAAATCTCTCTGGAATATGACATACAAATGTTCAGAATTCATCTTTGCTATAAATTCATAGAGAAGAAATAGTCCTGTATTTACTATTTTTATTTTTCCAGAAGAATATTTTAAAAAGCAAGCTATGCTATAAGATACTGACTAAATAAACTTGATTTTCCTGTGATTTACTAGCCTGGTAAAACTCCAGGTACACTATTGTTTCTTTCTGTAGGCCATTTAGCAAACCAAGTGAATAGCTCACCAGAGAAAAGTTGTCACATTCACTGATTCATCAACGCTTTCCCTAGCAATAGCAGTACCTGTGCCATCTGTGTTTAGCACTTACAAAGAAACCTCTTTGCAACTGCCATACAAATCAGGGGCACTATCAAGGTCACACTGAAGGGAATTTCAGGACACTAAGAAGATGTTCAACTGCATGACAGTAAGCAATAACAGCATCTCTACACAAGTTCTCTAGCATCCCAAGCTGCTCCTCCCCAGCCTAGAGCTGCTTAGGGTCCACTGGGAAATGTGTATTATGCCTGGGTTAATTTACTGATTAATCTCTAGTCAGTGGTTTGTGCTTTCCCCAGATGGCCAATTAAAATTTACAACTGGCAGAACAGTACCCTGTTGGCAGGCTGCTGTGGGGCCAAAGCTAGAGGCAGTGACAGAAGGTATGGGCCTAGTTTTGCCTTTTTTAAGCTACTGGCTTTAATCAGAGGAAAGTGTAAGCCAGCCTTATGCAGTAAGTGTGGGATGTATGGTGCAGTTTACAACTCTGCTGCTATTTACTCTCCAACACTCCCTGGGCTGTTCCAGTATTCCAGGCATCAACGGTTTTACCAACAGCAAATATAACTGACAAAATCAGCCAGGGGGCACAACTGATTTAACAGCTTCTGAAATGTAATAGCCTTTTTCCCTGATTTGCAGTCCCCATGGATTGATGGTCTAATATCATTCACTTCCTCACAAATATATAAAACATTTACAGTTGTTTGCGTAAATCAAAGACAAAGTGCTGTGTGTGAAGCTGATAATAAGTAATTCTGTGATACATATAAAAGATAACATACTTTTATAGCAATAACAAAAAATTAACCGAATTTTGTTATTTAGTATTCCCTACAAATTGCATCAGTATATGTGTTTAAATAAAACACGGTGTGAAGAATTTAAAACAAATTTAATTAAATACACAATTTCATGTAACTTTATTTTAGAGTAAAATGCTTACAGTATGCTTCATATATGCGTGAATCATCTGGATTGGAAACTCAGAACAAAACTGTTAATCAAAACCAATTGATTTTTCAAATAAGCCAGCATAGTAATGATGATGTATATTATTACGACAGTTTGCTATTTTCAGTAACTCTCCTGATAAATGATAATGACAATAAAAGAAAACTATTCCTAAAGAAAATATACTGGGCCTAATTCTGCCACCATGCATGCACGCTCAATAAATAGTAGTCACACACATATTTTTGAGTGAAATTTGTCCCACTGCATTTTTTTAAGATGGCTTCATGAATATTGATGGCAAACTTCATAACAACAATACTCAGGAGTATAGCTGACTCTTGCTGTTCACTACTCATAATTCCCATTAATAGAATGGGAGTTACATATGTGCACTAGGGAAAGAAAATCTCACCATGGATGTGATACAGGTATGTTTACCTTGGGTAAAGCTCCCATTGACCTTTGAGTCAGTGAATGCTATGAATTAAGTCCTTATTATACCTCTAAATTGTGATTACATAGATAAATTACATGACTATTTTTTCTGTTCCTAGATTGGATGAGTTTACAATTGTGAATTTCAAATTGAAACTTTTGAAATATACTTTTTCAGAACAATTTCCACTGTAAAATGCTCACTTGAATATTACTGGAAATGACGCAAAGGGGGGATGAATGCAGCTGAAGTGGATTCATTTAAACATCTGAATGAATATCCCCAGTAAATCTTTTGTATTATTTATCCATCTCTAAGCCTCGCAAAAGGATAAAGTGAGGCTTAGAGAAGCTGTAAACCACAAATGTCTGAAGAAACTGCTAGTAACATCTGAATAGAACTTTTTAATGTTGCATTCATTATATGCTCCATACATTGAAAGCCTAACCCTAACTCCCCAGCTCTGCAATATTTCTCTTTTTTCTTTCTCAAAAACGCCATATATCTAACAAAGATAAAGTAGAATAAAGTGATATGATCTTACCACTGAAAGATCAGGGCACATAATCATCAAGCTGTATTAGGTGAAATATGCACAACTCTCTTATATATAGTGTTGAAAAGAGTTAAGTATTCAGTATAAACATTCTACTTACATTATTGCATTTTTCTCTCCCTGTAAGGACCACGGGGGGGGAAAAAACAGTGTAACACATATTTTGATATGGTGTATTCAGGATATTCAAAAATGTTTGGACTTGTTCCTGTTCCCTCTAACGTCAGCAGCAAATCTTACTAATGTGAATGGATGTACAGCTTTTTATTGGAACTAGTCAGTGAAGAACTAATTGTGCAATAAGGATTTCAGGATCAGTTCCCACATTCATCCATTTTCTCTAATAGCTCATAGGGAGAATAGTAGACGGAAAATAGATGCGTAAGCGCTAATCTCTCACACATGAGTTTAAACTAGATGATATGTGGCTAACTGCTGATCTTGGATATCAACAGAAAGTTCTTGAGCCTGTCAGAATTCTGTACTCTCCACTCTGACAATCAGCTGCTGGGTCGGTGTAGTTAGCAAAACATAAGAATTTTTTTCAACTCATCTGTCTTCAGTTAGTGGCCTCCTCTGTTTTACGGAGAGCAATATGCCCTCAATTAACCTTTTTCATTTTAATGCAGTGGGTCAGAATCTGACCTACTGCCAACGAACCTCAGAGAACTTCTTACCTCCGTAGTAATGAGAGAGAACTCCCAGAGCAGGGCAGTCACCTAGCTATGGATGTAGGAAGGCAGTTATACAGAGTTCTTGTGCAATAGACAGAAACTGTGTTGTACTAATCCTTTGAGTGTTCTGTAGAATCTCTCACATTTCAACACCACTTTTCAAATAAAAAACCTCAAGGCTTTCAATTAAAAATAGACATTTTGACACTATTGTCTTTTCTCAGAAACATTCAAAAGGTTTTTGTTAGGAAAAAAAACAGGCTGACCCAGAGGCAGATGGGGTAACAGGGCACCTTTATTGCTTGATACTTGTTCCATCTCAGATCCTGCCTATCTGAGATGCGAGTGAGCAACAAATTTACCCAAGTACACTTTTTTATCTTAGTTAGCATGTAAATACATTCATCAATTACATCAATCTTTAGTCCCCGATTTAGTAATGTGAACACACATATAATGCATAACCATAGCCATGTGGTGAATATAATTATACCCGCCCTTGTTTACTGTTTACAGCTTTTTAGCTGATGTTGGTAGGTTTCACAAAGCTCCTGGCATCAGCAACTTACAAGCCGTACAGGATGATGTGACCCTGAATGTACATTTCAGAGCTGATAAGGGGTAAGGAAGATAGCATTGTTAACAAATAGGCCATTCATTAAAAAGTTATGTCTTGAGTACAGCTGCATGGTCATCTATCCTGAGCAAGCAGGGAAGGAGGAATCAAAACAAGTCTGTAAATCAATAGAAGCAGGGTCTGCCTGTGCCTTGTTCCGTTAACATGGTCACAACTTCCAAGACCCCTTATTTAACCCTTACACACCCCAACAGTTTTGTTTTCATTCCAGTATCAAATAATTAATACATTTTGAAACCTTGACAATTGCTATGAAATTCAATTGTTTAATCTCAACTGTGGGAACAAAGCATAACAAGAGAATAAGATTCTCAACATAATGCAGGATCCATGCACATATCTGTTTTATACAGATAGGCTTAGCTTATACCAACCACCCCAAACTCTGGAGAGTGGGATGCAGTCTGCTTCCCCTGCCCTGTCCTTCACTCAGTGTTCCCTTAAGCTGCATAGCAGCACAGTTTCCCAGGTGATTAATCAGCCCTGCCCAGTGAGTTAGCTCTGTGTAGGGAGCCCTGAGCCTCTGAGTGGGTGGGGCTAATTAATCATCTTTGAAGCTGTACTGGCCAGCAGGTTAGAGGGAACACTGCCTTCAGTCCACACATTCTTTGTGTCAGGCCTGATGTACACAGCGAAGTTAGGCTGATCTAAGCTGACCTGTTTTGACCCAGTTGCACTTATGTTTGCATCCAAGTTTGTCTCCTGCCGATGGAAGGATCCAGCTACAGTGACACAATAACACCACATTCCCAAAACACACATCAGTCTACTTAAGTTGATGCAGTGTGAGTGCAGACACTACCTGTGTTGACCCTCACAATCCTCCAGAAGCTGTCTCACTGCCTTTTCCTGATTATCCACCTTGGTTAACATCCAGGTTCCATACACTCAGAGCCTGTAGGGAGAAGTGAATGTACAAACACAACTAAGGAATAGCTGAAGAAACAGAATTTGGGGCACGCAAGGGCCGAGGAGCAGTGCTTTGTGAAACACGAAGGCACTTCAGCAAGCATATTGGAAGGTGAGGGAGGACAACAAGAAAGCTAAGGCTGCTCTACACACCTACAACTTCTACAGTGAAGTGAATGAAATATTTGCATGGGCCCCATCTCTGTCTGTGGAGATTTTGCTGGAGCCTGAGCTGGCAGTGCTCAGCAAGGGGTGATGAAGTACTGCAGGGAGATGCAAATCAGTCAGTAAGAAAAGAGCTGTTTTAAATTTTATAGGAGTCAATCCAGTTATCCAGGCAAGTGCAGATGAGCCCAGCCATGAATGAGAAGGGAGCTCAGGTAAGTGGATGCCTGCATTAGTCCTTATAAACATTTTTTAACTTCTCTGTTGCCTGAAACCTCCTTTCCTTCTCTCCTTACCCTTTTTCCCCACTTAAAATGGTGCCCAAGCCATCTGTCCATTTTGAAAACCAAGGCTTTGCTTTTTGCTTTTTCATTTACTTTTGTAACATGTTAAAAAATGAACTCAAAAAGTACTCCGATGGCAGATCGAATTAGATAGTCCACAGCAAATCAGTGTCCTTTGCTCGGACTGAGCTAGAAGAAACAGGAAGATATGGTGTCCCTTTTCCTTTCTTTGGTTTGTTGGGTTAGGTGTGGAGGGGCCATGTGGAGTTGTTTGTTTATCTGAACAGGGATATATCCCTTTTATCCTGTGGAGCAATCTCAATGAAAACTCCCACAGAGATGTTCTACAATCCTCTCCCAAACATTTCTAGGAACAGTGACCTGTTTTCTTCCCCTGTGATAGGTGACATTCCAGCACCACTCTGTGATGACTTCTGCTGACACCACTGCTGTAAGTAGGCTTTACTGGTGGCTTTGGGATACCAATCGCAGCTTGGCCCTCTATGCTATTGCCATCCTCAGGAGTCAGATATTAGCCAAAATCACCACTGCTTGTGAAAACATTGGCAATATGCATTGTACTTTGTACAGACTCTAGTCAGGTGACTAAGTCTTCCATGCAACAGACATCCCTTCCCCCAGCTGGCCGTACTCTCCATGGGTTGAGTTGCAGAGTGGTGCTGTAGTGAGGGACTCCAAAACTAGAATGGCAATTAGCATTTCTTATCATGGGCATATCATAGGAATAACATTTGGGTGTTTCAATACTTATTGTTCCCTTTCCACTGTGAGAGTAAATCTAATGTTGTATCTTTGTATTTTAATCAGCATCCACTTGTGTGGTGGCCTTAAAAGGTGTCTCCTTCATGCTAAGTGTTTGGTTTTGGACTGAAACACCTGATCGAAAAGGGACCCTGGTGGGTCTGGTCAGCACTGCTGACTGGCCTTTTAAAAGTCTGATTGACAGAGCAGTGGGGCAGGCAGGCACCCTGCTCAGTTCCATGCAGCTCCTGGGAAGCAACAAGCATGTCCTGCAGACTTAGGTGTACCAGCCTTAGCTGCCACTGGCCAGGAACTGTGTGGATCATGCCTGCAGGCAAGGGCAGTGCACAGAGCTTCCCTGGCCATGTCTCTACCTAGGAGGCGGATGGATATGCTGGCCACTTCTGGGAGCTGCTTGTTGTAAGTGCTATACACTGGATCTGATCGCACACTCAATTCCCCTGCCCCAACCCTGAGACCCCTTCTGCAACCCAAACTCCCAGTTCCCTAGGCCCACTCCTTAGCCTGCATCCCTGGCTAGTGCCCACCTTCTCCAGCCCCCCAAGCCTCTGACCCAGACCTTGTGCCCCCTCCTACACTCCAACCACCTGCCACAGTCCTGAGCCTCCTCCTACAGCCCAAACCCCTAATCCCCATCCCCACCCCATAGCCTGCACCCCTATCTGGAAGCCTGACACCCTGTGATGTAGTGGGGGCTGCGTTCACTCTTGTAGCCATGGTAGTCACTCTGTTTTTGCATTCACTGTTTACTTTGTGGGGCTTATGTGAGTCCTACTGTCCTGTGCTGCTGTGTAGGGAGTGAGTGTGCAGTGCACAGCGGGGGATGGGATCTCTGGGTGAGAACTCCTGAGGGGAGGCACATAGAGAATGGCCCAGCCAGCCTGTCACTTGAGCTAGGTGGAGGATTCAGTCAGCTGACACTTTGCCTGGGAATCTGAACAAAGGAGGAGGCGTGGTAATCTCGAGGGCTGTGACCAGTTGCCAGGTGTGTGAGTTAGTTTTCAGCTGGCTTAGGGAGAAGGAAGCCTAAGTGGCTCAGGGGGACGGGGCAGGGGCCCAGACCTGAGGCTCTGGGTCCCCCTTCCCCCAAGATGGATTGTACTGAATGCTCCTGGTTCCTGTAACAACAAATCTGGGCTACGCTGTGTTCCTGTCAATGAATAAACCTTCTGTTCTACTTGCTGGCTGAGAGTCACATCTGAGTGCAGAGAGGGGTGCAGGGTCCAGTGACTCCCCCACACTCTGTGACACCCTCTCCTACATCCCAATTCCCTGCCCCCATCCTGAGCTCACCTGCACTCTGAGCCCTTCATCTTGGACCCTTTCTGGGAGCCTGCATCCACAGCCTGAAGCCCATACCCACTCCCAGATCTCATCCCCCTGCTTTACTCCAGAGCTTCCCCCTGTATTCCAGACCCCTTGGATCCACCCACCAGCCCAGAGCCCCCTCCTGCATCCCAAGCTCTTCATGCATGACCCCACTCCAGAGCCCACAACCCAACCCGAGCCCTGCCACCCCTCCCACACGTCAACCATGCCCTAGCCCAGAGCCCTCTCCTGCACCCTGAACCCTTCATTTCTGTTCCCATTCCCTCCATCACACCAGTTCCCTGCCCCAGCCTGGTGAAAATGAGCATGAGTGAGGGTAGGGGAGAGTAAGTGGCAGAGAAAGTAGAGATGGAGTGACTGGGGACATGAGGCCTTTGGGAAGGGCCAAGTCAAGGGTGTTTGGGTTGGCAACCGAACTCTGTGCCCACCAAACACCTGACAGGTGAAGAAGGAAATGGACTAGGGAGGATATGTTCTGCCAGTGTTTCCAGTTGTCTAAAGCTGCTGACTATGAATACAGAGCCTGGAGGTGCCACATATCCACACCCATGGAACAGGGCTAAGAAATCAGAGAGAGCAGTAGGCAAAGGGACCCAGTGATGCATTGGGAAGAACACCAGGACACCATGGATTTTCTCTGGCAACACACTCATATATTGCAGAATGTAATGAGCAGACTACAGCTGGTGAGCCAGAAGACCCCATTACAGAGATGTTTCAATAAACTAGGGCCCTGGAAATGACTGTGTAACAGGGGCAGTGGACGTGGTCATGGGGAATTATTAGTGGATGTCCCTTGAAGGGTCCATAATTATGCTGCATACATATGAAAAGCATCACACAACATTACTGTGGTTGACTGGTAGAATGCTCTTTTAGAGCCTCTCTTAGCCATATAGCTCCATGGTTGGTTCTGATAATGGCCATCGTGTCTGGCTGTTTAAATTCAGCAGACTCCTGGTCCACCTCACCACTTTACCATGGCTGTACCGTTTCCTGCTCACCTCACAGGTATTATGCAGTGTACAACATGCAGCTATAAAAAATGGGGATGTTTGCTTCCAGTAAACAGCACCAGTAAGCCCTCAATCTAACAAAAACACACTCAATGATCATTCTGCATCTGCTGGGCCAGTAGTCTTCTTTCAGTGTTGTCAAGGCAGTCAGCGAATGGCTTCATGAGCCAGTAGCACAAGGAAAGGCTGAATCCCATGGAATCACCATAGGCATTTTAACACTAGTTGAGGAAGAATGTCCTTGATTCCAGTTTTTGGAGTAGTGTTCTTAGAGATGTGAGCATCATGCACCTTTTCTGACCAGCCCATGTTTACATAAGGGAATTTTTCCTGGTGATCCATTAGCACTTGCATAACCATGGAAAAGTATACCTTTCCATTGCTGTACTCAGTGGCAAGGTAGCCTGGTGCCAGAATGGGATATGCACAGTGTCTGTCAACCCATTGCAGTTTAAAAACCCTTTTGCTGAAAAACTAGCCACTATTTTTTGAACTCTGCTGAAAGTCACAGTCATATGCGGCAAGATATGTTTAATGGCCTTATGCACTTGGATGACAATGGTCCCACTGTGAATTTTCCCACTCCAAATTAATTGACTGACCACAATCTGATCTGGTAAGCTTCCAGAGCTGGACTGCCGCTTTCTGCTCCTTGCTGTTGCTCTGATTTTGATGTCCCTCTGTTGAAGAGCTGAGGCAAATTTGGCACACAGTTTTCACATCTGAAAGTTCTGCAACCATTGCTCATCATCCTAAACGTACATTACAATGTGATCCCACCAGCAAATACTCATTTCTAAGGCCCAGAAGTGGTGTTTCACTCATGCTTGTCATTGCTGAACATCCCGGCTGTGTCTAGACTGGCAAGTTTTTCCGCAAAAGCGGGTGCTTTTGCGGAAAAACTTGCCAGCTGTCTAGACTGGCCGCTTGAATTTGCGCAAGAACACTGACGATCTAATGTATGATCATCAGTGTTCTTGCGCAAATACAATGACTCTCCTGTTCGGGAAAAAGCCCTCTTGCGCAAATGCTTTTGCGCAAGAGGGCCAGTGTAGACAGCTGAGAACCATTTTGCGCAAAAAAGCCCCAATGGTGAAAATGGCGATCAGGGCTTTCTTGTGCAAAACTGCATCTAGAGTGGCATGGACGCTTTTCCACAAAAAGTGCTTTTGCGTAAAAGCGTCCGTGCCAATCTAGACACTTTTTTCCACAAGTGGTTTTAACGGAAAATCATGCCAGTCTAGACGCAGCCCCCCTGTTCTTCATTCTCACAAACCTGGTTGTAGTGGTACTCAGTGACATTTAAAAATACAGGAGAATTATGTTAGCAATGGTCATTAGAATTGCATTGAGCTCTATAGGATACATGCTTCTGCCAGAAGGTTGATGGAAACTGAAAATCAGGATGTGGGAATGACTGTAGGAGTGTTGGAAAAATGACACAATTATGGAGTGGAATAAGCATTACAGGATGGAGGAAAGTGATCTTCAGGGAACTTGACCACTAGTTTCCTGAAAATTCCTTGGTATTTCACAAAGACCTGAAAAATATCCCACAAAACATTGTGGTGGACAGTGGTGTGGGGTACATTGGGATACTTACCTATGGTTGACCACGTTTTCCATCGACAGAAACACTTGTGATAAATATGCACTGCAGTGATGAAAGCAGATTATATAAAAAAGATGGTGACTGTACACACAAGCATAACTTGCTCTGACTGAACACATCCTGTACTCACACCTTGCACACTATTGTAATAATCTTTGTACAAAATATGAGTGATCGGTATCATTTGAAAACTAATAACTCACCAGTCAATAATATCATAATGAAATGTATGTCCAATAGGCATATTATGAATAATCTGAAATTATGAATGAAATGTGTTTAGAAGACAAGTCTGGGGAGGCTGTAAACCTGTTTCTTAAAGATAAAGGACAAGCTGACATCTGCAGACATGTCTGGTGGGGACGGGGCAGCAGGAACAGGAACAGATTGATTTACATGTCAACAAACAACAACAGGGAACTTTTTTCACCATGAGAGGAAGGCCTTCATGCCTTCCTTGCAACTGTAAGGAATTTTATCTAAGGGTAATCCCAGGAAAATACATTTCAAAGGGTAACTGGACTATAAAAGTGAGGAGTAAAAAAGGTGTTCTTGCTTTCTTTGTCTTTCTCGTTCACATAAGAAAACAAAGGAGCTAGCATTTTGGATTGGCAGGGGGGAGAGCAAATCCTGACCTTATTTGGTCAGTCATATTACTGGTAATGTGGTAAGAATTTACCTTGACCCAAGTCTAGTTTGTTACATTTTAGTTACTATAAAATGTTTTTATCTTTATTTCTTTTATAACCATTTCTGACTTTAATGCCTTGTGCCATGTAGTCACTTGAAATCTACCTCTTTGTTGTTAAATAAACGTATTTTATTTTTAATCAAAACTAATCCAGTGTTGTGTTTATACTGAGTTGTTTGGTAACTTCAATTAAAGTAGCAAACTGTTGTACACTGACCTTTTGCAGGGGTCATGGACCTGTCATATCTGAACTGTTCAGGAGAGTCTGGACAGCACAATACACATGCTTTAGGGAAAATTTGGGGCTGAGAGTATGTTGGGGTCATCCTGGAAGGAGTGAGCTAGGCTGCCAGAAGCCAGAGTGTGGCTCATGTGTAGCTGGCAGGCTGTAGCTACACATAGCCACTCAGTGTGTGATCTACCTTGTGCTTGTGAGGGCCCAGGATGGGAGTTACAGAAGCAAAGCCTTATGAGAAACCCAAGGTTGGAGAGTAGGTGGTGATACAGTGCTGAAGGGCTGGGGTGCGATCGTTGCTCAGACTTCTCAGCCTGGACATTGTGCTGCACTCCGTGCATGTGGAAGCACGTGCAGAGGCAGTCTGCGCCATGTGGCCCAGGAGACAGCCCCGGAGCACTTCCGGGCTCCTGCTCACAGGCTCTCGGGATGCCACACACACGTCTGCCCCCCAGGGGTGACGCCCTCCCACCACCAGTCACCTCTGGAAGCAGGCTGGACAAGGACACATGCACGGTCGCACATAGACTGAGGAGTGTCGCACATGGCACATGGGTTTGCCTGTACACACAAGGCACCACCCGCTCCCATGGAGAGCGCTGCCAGACACAGGTGTGTGCGCGGCCCCCATGGAAGGCCAGGCTGCTCCAGGCCCCTCTCCCGCCCATGGGATCCCATTGTGGACATACACTTCCCTTGCCTGCTTGTCTGAGGGACAGGGGTATGGGGAGTGAGAAGCATGGTCCCCAGGCCAAACATGGCATTGCTCTTGGGACATCACCGTCCTCTGGCCCAAGGACTGTTGCTCACAGCTCACAGAGGAGGGCACGGCCTCAGGGATAGTGTCTGAATGGATGACTGACCACCTGTCCCTCTTTATTTTCCACAGCTGGACCAGCCATTGCTGAGATGATCGCCAGCTGAGGCAGCCGCCTGACCCCAGGGGAGCCGCAGGCGCCGGAAGGTCCACAAGGACCTAATGAGAGAGTAAGTGGCTGTCCTCCAGGACATGCAACAGACCCTGGCCCAGAAGGTCCAGCAGGACGCTCAATAGCAGACCCAAATGTGGGCTGAGCTGGTGCAGGAGGGCCAAAACATGTGTGCCACTGTTCTTGAGATGACTGCACACCCAGCTCCTGTCCATGGTCCTGCCCCTCTGCCCCTGCCACCCCAGGCACCCCTGCCATGCCAGACCCTGCTTCAGCTCCTCTCCTGTTTTCACCCCTGTTGTCCCAGGCCCCACCCACCCCTGAGGTCTCTGAGGTCCCCAGACATGAGGTAGAACTTCCAGCCACAGCATGCATCACTCCCAGCCCTGAGCCCCCCTCCTCACTGCCCCTGTCCAGGGTCTGAGCCCCCTTCCTCTGCAGTTACTGTCATTGAAAAACAAAATACAAAGTTATGTTTTGAAAACAAAACCATTGTTTTTATTGACTGTACAGGGAAGGGGAGAAGGGAGGGGTTGTTGTGGGAAAGGCATAGGAGGGCAAAGCACAGGCCCCTAGTAGGGAGGCCCTGGGGAGAGTTACTGAGGTTCTTCTGAGAAACTCTCCCTCAGAGCCTCCTGGATGCACACCCCTACTTGATGGGCCTGGTGGATGGCAGCTGTGCGCGGCTGCTCAAAGGCCCTTCCTTCCCAGCTGGCTTCTGCCCCCCACCCTGGCAGGAAGGCCTCCCCCTTCCTCTCCACAATGTGGACAACACACCAGGCCAAGATCACCTCGGGGGTGTTGTGCTCCCCCACATGGAGGCAGGTCAGGAGGCACCTGAACCGCACCTTCAAGTGCCCAAAAGCGCATTCCACATGGATGCAGGCCCTGCTTAGGCGGGCATTGAATCAGTCCCTGCTAGGGTCCAGGTGGCTGGTGTACAGCTTCATCAGCCATGGCATGAGGGGGTAGGCCGCATCTCCCATGATGTGCAGTGGCATCTGTACATCACCAACCTGAAAGCCATGCCGGTGGAAGAATGTGCCAGCTTCCAGCTTCTCGCAGAAGCTTGAATTTCTGAAAATGCGGACATCGTGCGCCCTCCCCAACCACCTGACAAAAACATCCATGAACTGTCCATGGTGGTCAACCAGGGCCTGCAGCACCATCAAGAAATAGCCCTTACGGTTGATGTTTTGGGTGGCTCAGTGTTGTGGTGCTCGGATATGGGTTCCATCTAGGTCCCTTCTGTAGTTGGGGAAACCCAGGGCGGCAAATCCGGCAACAATGCAGTCCAGGTCTGCCAGCCAGATGACCCTGTGCAGCAGGATGGAGTTCATGGCCCTTACCAGCTGCAGAAGGAGACAAAGAAACACACAAAACAGAGAATGAGAGGGGGTGCCTGAGCCCTTGGGAAGCTCCCCCTCTTCTTCCCCTCCCAAACACTCCAAGAGCTATGAGGGCCCCTCCTTCCCCCCCGCTGGGCTGTGTGAGGGCAGGACATCAGAACACCCCCAGGAACAGGGCTTCCCTCTCCTTTCCCTAGGGCTCCCCTTTCCAGTACTTCTCCCCCCCTCTAGGAACTGCAGCCTGAGAGTGCCTTACCTCCATGAGGAGGGCTCTGATGGTGGACTTTCCCACGCCAAACTGGTTGCCCACAGACCGGTAACTGTCTAGGGCGTCTAGCTTCCAGACAGCGATAGCGACCCGCTTCTCCAGGGGGATGGCGGGTCACATCTGGGTGTCCCGTCATTGGAGGGCAGGGGCGAGCCAGGCACACAGCTCCATGAAGGTGGCCTTCTGCATGTGGAAGTTTTGGAGACACTGCTGGTCGTCCCATCACTCCATGACCAGCTGGTCCCACCAGCCAGAACTGGTGTCCAGCCTCCAGAACCGTCTCTCCACTGGGGTGTGGTTGTAAGGACATTGCTCCTGCACACAGGGAAAGGGTCTCAATGATGAGGTAGGTGTCAAACTCGTGCAGGGCCAGGAAGGCAGCCTGCAGAAACTGTAGCATGGTAGTGTGGGGCCATCACATGCCCAGAGGCAGCTCTGGCTCCATGGCTAGGAGTATGCTGTGGCATCCAAAAGCTGGGCAACCAGAGCACGCACTGCATAAGCTTTGCTGTACCTCAGAGAGTTAGGCAAGCAAGCAGCAGAAGCAGAGAAACAGATGTCCGGGGGGTCCCTTTCAGCACGCGTCTCAGCTAACCTTAGGCAACAGCACCCAGAAGCAGCTTCTGACCTAATGTCTTGCCTGAATTGGTTCCGGGTGGCCTTAAATGTGAGATAGTGTCCAATCAGTGTGGACGCTATCTTTTGATAAAGCACATCACTTTTTCTTTGCACTTTTTGCATCTGGATGCTCTTTTTTTAAATAAGCTTTTCTGGAAGATCTCTTGAGGAAAAACTTATTCCGAAAGAAGCTTACAGTCTAGACGTGGCCTACCTGTGACCAACAGACAAAGAATTGTTGGATAAATAACCTGCTCGCACTGATTCAAGAACTTCTTCCTGAGCCAGCAAATGGACAGAACCTTATTCTCAAGGCAGAGGTGGCTAATCCTTAGAGAAGGGTTTGAAGGACTGACACCTGCCAGAACCCAAGGTTGGACTCGGCGTGAACTCTGGTTAGCTTTTTAGCATGCGTGTGCATTCTTTAATGGTTCTACTATTTTTACTCTGTAAAACTTTCACATTAAGAATAAATGTGTTTGTTTCAGAGCTGTGTGTTGACCTATAACAGTGGGCAATTACACGGTTTAAAGCCTTTGGAGAGAGCAAAGCACAGACAGTGATCTGATGGTGGCCTTGCTGAGAATCACCTTGCTGAGGGTTGGGAACTTAATAGCCTGGTGAAAATCCCAGTCAGCAGGGAGAGAGACAGGGCTGCACCCAAGAGAAGCCAGTAGGAAGTGTTACCAAGCGATGTAACAACTAGGAGCTGGCTACCTAAGCGTGGGTGCCCTTGGTGGACAACAAGAGGAAAATACAAGAACAGTTGCCCTACGCCATGACATTCAGCATGGTCAGAAGTAAAATTTCATACGTGAATAACATCTGCATGATCTTTTAAATACTGGTGGATTTTTTTAAGTTGGAACATTCTTCTGGCCATGGTTTCTGGGCTTCTCCCTTTTCTCTTTTAGTGGTTGCTGAGTTTTAGATGTGGGTGACTCCATCATACTATGAGAAAAATATATTTTAAGAACCATACAGTGTTTAACTTCAAGTTATTTTATTAGCTTTTATAGTAAATCTGTTACTGTAGGAGGACAACTGATACTGTGATGAGGAACCAGAAGTAGAAAATCAACATTTTCATCAAAAACAAAAAAAGTATACCTATGCTCTGTATGCCATGAATATTAACAAATATGCATATTGAGAGAATACATAATTTTCATGAACTGTCCACATTTTGAGAGCACCTACATATGTCATAATTATTTTTAAAGTATTGATTTCCTTTTTAAAATGTATTTATGTGTATATAATGAAAGTTTGTAACTATTATTTACATATCAATAATTCCCAGAAAAAGAAAAAAAGGGAAGCATTTGAAAAAAAGGAGACATTAAGAGTTGCACTTTAATTTCATTAGAACTACTTGCAGAGTAAGGTACTACTTGGCATGAGTCAGTTTGGCATAATCTAGCCTTCTAGATTGAGCATTACAGCACGATAAACCATTGCATGCAAGTTCTCTATCTTGGTAGAAATTTTAATGACTGAAAAAAACCTGATTATCCGAAGTTCACTATCCAAACCTCCCTATCTAATATCCTGGGAGTTATCCGTTAACTCTTAGTTATTGGCTTGATCCTGTAGGGTGCTGAGCTCTCAAAAGCATTTAAGCATGGACTTGAGTTTGGTGGGACTACACAGGTGCTTACTCTTATGAGCATGCCCACCAATGGGGGGTGGGGAAAAGGGGCAATTGCTCTGGGCCCTGGTGATTCTAAAGGGCCCGGGACTCCTGGCCTCTACCACAGCCACTGTGACAGTGGCAATGGCCAGAGCCCCAGGCTCTTTAGAATTGCTGCAGGAGCACCATGCTGCACACTCCAGCCAGCTCTGAGTGCCAGTAGGAAGTGTGTGTGTGGGAGAACCGTGCCACCCAGGCGGTGCTGGGACTGGCTTTACCAGCCCCACCCCTTCTATCCAAGTCCCCACCCCTTCTGGGAACGTAGAGCCACTAAATCGCCCAGGGCCCGTGCAATTGACTCCCTTGCTTACATGCTTCACTGCATCTGGGACAGAGCTCTCAGCACATTGCAGGATTTACCCTATCGTATTCCCAGTTAATCTGAACACATTGAGTATTGCCCAAGTGACAAATGAGATTCTGTCATAACTGCAAGTTTCGGAAGATGTTGACAGACTGGGAGGGAGTTCAGAACCAATCCGCAAAAATGATTAAGGGGCTGGATGGACTTGATTCTGAGGAAAAATTAAATAGATATGGTTTGGCCAAATGTGGCCTCAGTCAATCCTGATCAAAGTCAACTAATGTCTCTCATTGACGTTGACAAGCTTTGTGCCAGTCCCATGAGGAGTAGAAAGAGATATGGTATCTGTCTGCAAGTATTTGAAAAGGTGTAAACACCAGAGAATGAAAACAGTTGTGTAGAGAGATTCAAGGGGATATATCATAGAAGAAAGCAATGACATGAAATCAAACAATAAAAAAATTGTGCTGAAAATCAGGAAACACTTGGGGAATGAGAAATAGTCTTAGTGGTCTCTCAGGAAAAATGACAGAAGCTTCATCACGTGAACAATTTAAAATTGTACTGGACAAAGCACTTGATACATTTCTATAGTGAACAAACTTCCACAGTAATGGTTCATTTGACCTAATGAGTCTTTTCATTTCTAAATTATATAATTGTGGGGGGGTTTTCAGAAATAAGAAAATGGTTTTCAAGCCTAGAAATGTGAATTGTATACAATAAAAGTGGTTTTGGTCAGGAATGGAAACATTTATTTATTCTGATTATTTCTGTCTGGAAATGGAAGAGGTAAGGCATTTTGTACAACTTCATTGAAACCAATTATGTTGCACTGAAGTGCGGAAATGAATCGGAGAATTTTGCCTTGTTCTTTAAATGATGGATTTGAAAATGTTTAATACATTTTCCAAATTTTTGTTGACTACTTGGAGGTGATTCTTTTGGTGAGACAGATAAACTTTCGCGCTTACACATAGCTTGAAATCTTGTCTCCCTCACCAACAGAAGTTGGAGCAATAAATGATACTACCTCCCTCATTTTGTCTCTACAGTATTCAGTGTAAATCAAATCTTGGTCAAACTGCCCTGTAGAGTCAGACAAGTTATTTTCATTTTAAGAAAGATTTAAGCTTCTTTAAATAGGACAACATATGTGACATGCCCAGATTCTCCTGAGGATTCAGAGGTAGAACAGGGAACAAAACCTAATTCTCTTGAGGCCCAGTCCACTACTGTAGCCAAATGATCAACTGTCTTCTAGTAACATTGGTTTTGGATGCAGAGCCCCATATATGTTTGTGAACCAAAGGCTTTTATTTCATTTTGTTTATGTTAAAACAATCTTTGGGAAGACACAACATATATGCAAATACCGTGGCCTCCAGAGTTACTGTCAATAAAGATAAGCTGCTGATCTTTAAAAGGAGATTTTTTCTCAGGGTGAAGGACAAACATGACATTATAGTCATCCAACTCCCTGTCTGGCAAAGACATGTGAATTGTAAATGGTTAGGAGGAATTAAGACCAGATCGTCTCTCTCCCCAATACTTTTCCCTCAGAACAGGAACCCGTCATGTGTCCTACACTTCTGTGGCACTGTATGAATAATACTGGGGAAGAGTAACAATTAATGATAGGATTGCCAGTGCATTTTGGTAACCATTGTCTGCATATAAATAGGGATCAAGGGGCAGGATGGGTGAGAGAGAGAGAAAATGAGATGGCACATACAATCCTCCACCCCCAAAAGGAAAGACTTCTAATGGCCTGATTCTGCAAACACTTATGATTGTGAGTATCTTGATGAATTTAAGTAGAATCATTTACTACGATGGACCATTGAGATGGCTAAAGTTACTCATGGGCACAAACAGTTGCAAGATCAAACCTTAAATTACAGAAGATAAAATGAAACGGTGACAAATTAAGAGGAATAAAATAATATAAAGTTAATTTTATTTTTGATCCACTTTGAATTCTTTGATAAACAGACTCCACTCCTTAAATTCAATTCAGTTGTCCAAATTCTGCACAGACTTGCACTACACTGAGTGCAGGTAATAGTGAATTAATTGCCAAATGATAGCAATGAACTTCAGGAAAATATGAGGCAAAATTCTCCTGTCAGCTACACCAGTATAAATCCACAGTAGCTTTCCTGCATTTAATCCAGATATTCTTTGGTATAACTGAGGGTAGTGTTTAGTCCACTGATTATATTTAATATTGAGAACTAAATTAGTATGCTTATAGAGTCTATTTCTTCTGTTCAAGTGAGAAAGTTCTGCAAAGGGTAGAATATCCTTTGCAGAATGTCTAGAATTCAGTAAATGTACTAAAGTATGCTCAACAGAAACCTTTAAATGTAGCTACTTGAGTGACCTGCAAGTTTCACAAATGCTACAATGAGTTTTTTTATTGGCTCCCATTAATGTATTAAAGTATTTTTTCTCTGCACTACATAACATAATCCTTGATTATATAAACATATTTGAAAGTATTGTGTATTGTTTATATTTTCTATAATAATATATGATTGTGACATTTGTCCACATCTTTTTTGTGTCTTGCATATGTAACCCACACACTTCAAAGCTTTTCCGCAAGAGGAAATACAAATGGAGCACTCATTTGCATGTGTCACGCTTGCATTTGCATTTCCTCTTCAGATCCCTTTTGTGCAAGAGGTTTTTGTGCAAAAAAGAGCTGTGTAGAAGGCACCTTTTCACGCAAAATCCTTGTGCACAAAAACAGCTCCTAATTAATTATGCAAATGAAGTGTAACAATATGCTAATCTGTGCTTCATTTGCATAGGCTTTTGCGGAAGAGGGAAGCTGTGAAGATGTAGCCAAACTGTCATAAGCAGTCTGGCAAACCTCAGCCTTAATAATATTAAGATTCTAGCACTGGGAGGTGGAGGTGAAAGCTTTTAAAAATGTAGAATACATATGTAGTCTTCTGTTGCAAATATCCTTTGGATATTTTTTTTAGCCAAGAAGAGCTGATATTATCACTTATTCCTAAAAGAAGAAATGAAGATTGTCTTGAAGTTCAGTTGAATGCATAGGAGTCAAGAGATGTAGGTCCTATTTCTGATTCTGCCAAAGACATCTTGTGTCATCTTAGCAAGTCACTAATATTCAGATGATTAAAAATGGCTTCTCATTTTGTGTTTTTGGAACCTCAGTTTTGGGGTGCCATCTTTGAAACTCCCAGGTGTTACCAAGATTAGGTTCAGAGAGCGAGCGAGAGAGAGAGAAAATGCGTATGTGTATATTTGAGTCTCTATCTGCAAAACCTTGTGATCTTCATAGACAAGAGAGACTAAATTTGGGAGACAAGAAGTATCTGCATTTCCAGTTGGGATACTGAGGCACAAAGATGAAATTACTTGGGTAAAGTCACCCAGAAACTCTGTGGTAGTGCTGAGACGTGAGCTCAAATCTCCTGGACTGGTTCCCAGTCCGGTGCCTTAGGTAAAATAGTATCCACCATCTCATGTGATGTATGGCAAAGAGGACACTGTTAACTCAGACTCTTTGGTCTGGCTGAGCTGTGCTTGGTATAAGACCAGCATGAGAGCTGGCTTTACATCCATCATCTAAGAGCCAGTACAGTTGTGAAGTCTGGACTGAGATATGCCTATGTGTCCATGATCCTATTCCAGTAGTTGGGAGTCAGCCAGTTATAGCAACATCCTAGCTATGCCTCATTTTACCCACTAGAAGAGAGGCTGGCACAGAAGCTGCTTTGCCAGCTTTGTGCCAGGGAGTCCTCTTTGAGTGAGTTAAGCAGGCTTTAAGCTTACTTTATATCACTAGAATGGTGCAAAACCATTAACAGACCAGGGAATTTGCCCAGTATTAGTCACAATAGATAAACATCTTCATTCTGTCTCAGAGGGGGTAGCCATGTTAGGGTGTGTCTAGACTGCAGGCTTTTTTTTTTTTAAAAGTGGCCCTTTTTCGAAAAAACTTTACCTGCATCTAGACTGCTGCCGCGTTCTTTCGAAAGTAAATCGAAAGAATGTGGCAGTTTTTTTGACTACAGTAAACCTCGTTTTATGAGGAAGAATGCCTTTTTTTGAAAGTGCTCTTTCGAAAAAAGGCGCTATGTAATGCAAACTGTGCTTTTTTGAAAGAGAGCATCCAGACTGCCTGGGTGCTCTCTTTTGAAAAAGTGGCTTGCTTTTTCAAAAGTACTTGTTGTAGTCTAGACACTTTTTTCGAAAGAGGCTTGCAGTCTAGACGTAGCCTTAGTCTGTAAAGGGTATGTCTACACTACAAAGTTAATTCGAACGAACAGCTGTTAGTTCGAATTAACTTTCGTAGGCGCTACACATGCAAACCGCCAGTTCGAACTTAATTCGAACTAGCGGAGAGCTTAATTCAAACTAGGTAAACCTCATTCTATGAGGACTAACGCCTAGTTCGAATTAAGTAGTTCGAATTAAAGACTGTGTAGCCACTTAATTCGAACTAGTTGGAGGCTAGCTCTTCCCAGCTTGCCCTGGTGGCCACTCTGGGCCAAGCCAGGGAAACTCTTCTGCCCCCCTCCCGGCCCCGGAGCCCTTAAAGGGCCACGGTCTGGCTACAGTGCCCATGCCAGGTGCAAGCCTGCCAGCACCCAGCCAGCAGACCCTGCACCTGGCACGGCATGAGCCAGCCACCCGCTGCCACCCAGCCCTCCGCCTCTTCCCAGGACCAGGCTGGCGGCTCCCAGGAGCCTGCCCGGGGCCACAAGAGGTGGGCGCTCGCCTGGTCTAGTGTGGAGATCGTGGACCTCATCGAGGTTTGGAGAGAGACCTCCAACGTCCACGACCTCCGCACTAGGCACAGGAATGAGGCCGTCTAGGGCAGGATAGCTGCCAGCCTGGCCACCAAAGGCCACATGCGAACCCAGGAGCAGGTTTGCATGAAAATCAAGTTGGTCCAGTGAGACCCCTGACCCTGAGCCCTGAGCTTAGAACATAAGAACATAAGAACGGCCGTACTGGGTCAGACCAAAGGTCCCTCTAGCCCAGTAGCCTGTCTGCCAACAGCGGCCAGCACCAGGTACCCCAGAGGGGATGGACCGAAGACAATGACCAAGCCATTTGTCTCGTGCCATCCATCTCCAGCCTTCCACAGACAGAGGCCAGGGACACCATTCCTACCCCCTGGCTAATAGCACTCCATGGACCCAACCTCCATGACTTTATCTAACTTCTCTTTAAACTCTGTTATAGTTCTAGCCTTCACAGCCTCCTGTGGCAAGGAGTTCCACAGGTTGACTATTTGCTTTGTGAAGAAGAACTTTCTTTTATTAGTTTGAAGCCATTCATTTCATTTGGTGTCCTCTAGTCCTTCTATTATGGGAACTAATGAAGAACTTTTCTTTATTCACCCTCTCCACACCACTCATGATTTTATAGACCTCTATCATATCCCCCCTCAGTCTCCTCTTTTCTAAGCTGAAAAGTCCCAGTCTCTTTAGCCTCTCTTCATATGGGACCTGTTCCAAACCCCTAATCATTGTAGTTGCCCTTTTCTGAACCCTTTGCAAGGCCAAAATATCTTTTTTGAGGTGAGGAGACCACATCTGTACACGGTACTGAAGATATGGCGTACCATAGTTTTAGACTTCCCCTCCTCCTTCTTCCCCTGGCTTCCCCCTTCCAGCTCCCTCCTCCCAGGTTTCCACCTCCCCTCTCCCACCCTCTCTCTTCCCCTCTCCCACCTCCTTTTCCCAGTCTCCCCAGAGGTTAATCCCCCCCCCCAGTTTTGTTAAATAAAGAGAGTTTCTATTTTTGAACACGTGTCCTTTATTTTTTACATCAAGAAGGGGGGCTAGGGAGGGGTAAGTGGAAGGAGGTGAGGGAGGAATGGGGCACGAGCCCCCAATAGGGAGGACTGGGGTGGCTCTGCAGGCTCCTCGGGGTGGAAGCTCTCCTGCAGGGCCTCCTGGATCCTGACAGCCCCCCGATTGACACCCCCGGATGGCAGCCTTCAGCAAGTGCAGCCAGGCTGATGGCCGAGTGCTGTGATGTGCCGAGTGTGGGCACTCAGGGCACTCCAAGACAGGACTGCTTTGCTGTCCCTCATCGAGGTAGACAAGCAAGCGGGGAACCCTGAGAACTGTCTGTCTGGGGTAGGGGCTCGGGTCCCTTTAAGCACAGCCCTCGGCTAGCCTGAGGCAGCAGCTCCACACTCTAAGTCCTGGTTCCAGCCAGCCTTAACTTCGGTTCAGGGTCCACTCAATGTGGACATGCTAGTTTGAATTAGCAAAACGCTAATTCAAATTAGTTTTTAGGTCTAGATGCACTAGTTCGAATTAGCTTAGTTCGAATTAACTAATTCGAATTAAGTTAGTTCGAATTAGTGCTGTAGTGTAGACATACCCTAACTTAAAAAAAACCTTAAAAACAATAAGTGGTCCTGTAGCACCACAGAGACTAACAACAAAAAATATAGATAGTGTCGTGAGCTTTCATGAGCACAACCCACTTCTTCAGATGAGTGGAGCAAGAGGCATAGAGAGGCACAGAAAGCCCAAAAATGTAAAGTAGAAAAAAAGAGGGGAGAATGGGAGGAGAAAAGAAAGAAAAAAAACCCTGTAAATTATAGTGTCCATGCTAAATGAGGCTAATATAGTGGGCTGTAAGTGTCCAATATTTAGCTTTTGATGTCATTTGGGTGTTGAATATAACAGCCCATCCAGGTAATGTCTTTGTTCAGTCCCTGGGTTAATGTGTCAAATTTGCATATGAAGGCCAGTTCCACAGTCTCTCTCTCTAGTTGGTTCCTGAAATTACTCTGCAAGAGAATGGCTACTTTTAGTGTTTGGTATCAAGTTGTACCCTTCTGCATTAAAAGAATTCTGTGAGTCTATGATTCTACAATATATGAACACAAAGAAACTGTTTCACAATTTCCATGGCTTAAAAACTACAGGAACCCAGAGCCACACTTCACTTTGGAGGAAGGGTTAGAAACAGTGATGAGGTGGCATAGGACATGATTGTCAACCATATGGACCCTGAACGTGATCTGATAGGAATGCCTGTGTCAACCATGCAGATATCGGAGCATCTGCATAAAACAGGGGCCTTCATTACTTCTCTTGGCAAACCTGCCTCAGGTTGGAAGCAAGGCTAGCTGGATGGCATTTCTCCCATTATTAGTCCCTTTGCCAGGTCTGTTTTGCATGCCTCTTTCAATAGGGTTTATGGAGTGCTGTGTCAAAGTGGGTGCCTTTATCAACAGAAGATTCACTTTATGTGTAGGGAGAAGCATGTCATATAGCCCACACAGACTCATTTTATAGTGTTCATGTAGAGTGGTGGTCACCAACCAGTGGACTGGGATCTACTGGTAGATCTTGGAGCCTTTGGCAGGTGATCCTGACAGGTTTGGCTGGGAGGCTATCGAGTGCCAGGACTTCATCTGCCCCTCTCGGCACTGCCATGCTGCTCCTTGCCTCTGCCTTGGAGCTGCCCTCCACCCTTGGGAGCCTTCCACTTGCTGTGCAGGGCATGGGAAGAAGAGGAGGGGATGCTGATGTCAGGGTGCCCCTCCCCCAGCCTGTACCCCATTTCCACAGAGTGGGGTGAAGGGGCAGGGATGGAGAGAGTTTGATGGCTGCTTTTGGGAGTGGTACAGAGCCAGGGCAGGGGGTGAGACTGCCTTAGCCCCACTCACCGCCCCCAGAAGTCACCTGTGGTAAGTGTTGCCCAGCTGGAGCTCGCATTCTGAACCCCAGCCTCAGTCCTGAACCCCTCCTCCACCCCCAAACTCCTGCCCTAGCTCTGAGTCCCCCTGCACTCAAACTCCCTCCCAGAGCCTGCATCCTGAACCACCCCCTGCGCCTCAGCTCCCTGCTGCAGGCTCAGTTCAGAGCCCCTCCCACGCTCCAAATCCTTTAGCCCAAGACCAGAGCCTGCACCTCCCTTCCACAAACTCCAACCCTCTGCTCCCAGCCTGATAAAAGTGACTGAGGATAGGGGCGAGAGGATGAAGTGAGTGGGGGCGGGGTCTTGGAGAAGGGGCAGGAAGAATTTGGGGCAAGGGTGTTTGGGTTTGAGGTGGATCCTGGATTGCACTTAAATTCAAAAAGTGATCTTATGCTTAAGAAGGTTGGAGACCACTGATGTAGAGGAATTTTTCAGACTCAAGGGGAGAGGTGGTAGCATGGATAATAGACACTGTTTTGCCAGAGTATGATTTTAAGGGTGCTTTCCACCACACGTTTTTCTCCTTTGCTCCTCTCACTGGTGCAGATTCGGACTTTTGAAGAGCTGTAACACAAAGAATACTAAATAAGATTCAAGCACAGGAGTTGCCTCAGTTAACTTGCAAGTTAACATAACTATGAACATGGACCATTTAACTTTATGGCTTTCCTGTCCTGGAAATGAAGATAGGACTTACTCTAGTAGACTTACACCAACATGCTGTGGATCATTTGTTTATCAATTGCTTTTAAATAAGTTGGTTCCAAACATAGAACTCCTAAAATAGAATGAGAATAAAAAAGGTATACAATTCTTTATGAATGCTGGAATCAGAGGAAGTCAAGCGATGGCAAAGACCTATTAGATCATTTAGTGAATCCCTTACCTAGCACAGGTGAGTTTCTTCCTGCACTTCATTGATTTGTGAACAACCAAATGCTAATTCAGGGGTAAAAATGTGATCTGTGGGGGCCCTCTAGCAGGGAGATTATTTCCAAAAATAATAGCTTGCTTTCCTAATAATTCAACACAATGTGTGTATTCTGTTAGCAATAGAAAGAGAAAGATAAGAATATGAAAATGTCATGTGAGATGGATATTATAGTGAGTTTTAAAAAAACTAAAGTAAAGGAAGAAAACTGAATTTTTAACGTGAAAATTGAATTAGATTTTAGTGAAGAAATATTGAAGGTTTTCAGTAGCTATACCCGTGAGCCAAATGTCTTTATTTGCCATGTAAATGCAATAAAAGGATATACGTATAAGATTATAGGATTTATAGCCTAGAGACGAGCAAAATCATATAAAGTATAATTTCTGTCTAAAAATTTGCTTCACTTCCTATGTAAATAAAAATATACATTGATTTGTATATATATATATATATATATATATATATATATATGCCTTTTATTAATTATGTACATCAAACCATATTATGCTCTGCATTTTGCAATAACTGGGCAATTTATAAATGCTATTCACATTTAATTAGTAGCCATTTCTTCTCCATAAGCATATTTACTTGAATCCCTTGTTCCTACGGCAACCCAGTGAGTACTACAGCTACAAGAACAGTCTAGACTAACCTAAAAAAAAAGAATGGAGATTAATGAGCAAGCTTGATATTAAGATTATGCTGCAAAGACCAAGCACTGAGATTGGTGAAAGGAGCATTACAAAGAAGCCTCAGCTAAGAATCTCTTATTTCAAGGAGCCTATTTATAGCATTACAGATTTTTATTTATTCAAGAGTCCCTATATACAGAGTGCAAGAGACAACTCATTTTATACCAAGTTCTATCAACTCGGGTAGAGAGTTATTTTTAAATAATTACAATCCATTTTCAACATAGTTTAAAACATTTATCAAGGGACTAGCCAAACAATATTCTAAGCATTTGTATTTAGGGATGCTTCCCTTACAGATATAGCTGTAGTTTTGGAGCAAAGTATTTAAATATAGTAATAACATTATAACAATTCAGTATGGAAAACACTGTTAAAAATCAAGCTTATGTTTTCATTTCCTCTTGCATTTTCTTGAGAGCAGTATTTAAAAAGATGACTTGTAAGAGATGCCAATTAATAATATAGAAAAAAATTAGGACTTCACCGTGTCTCTTTGGCTTATGAAAGCAAAATCTCAGGTAACATTGGATTCTAAAAATGTTTTTTAAGGTTGCAAAATAAAATAAAAAATAATGGTCCCAAGTTACTTGTGACAGAGAATACAACTTAGCTAAGCATTCTTTAATCAATCTCTGGTTAAAAAAGAAGGTAAGTTCTAAATAGGGTCACGTACTGTAGCTAAACTTTTTTTTTGCATGATTTAACTTTGCAGCAGGCAATTCTATTAAAAATATTCAATATATTTGTAATTATTAGTATAAGAACTAAAACTAATGATACATTTATTTTTATACAATTATTCAGAATGCACTATGGAATTCTGAATGTTAAAATGTGTGTTTGTGTGTAGTTATTTATATCTATATGTATGTGCCTGTTTAAGGAGTTTTTAAGTACAGGTCTACCCTATCAATATAATAAGTTTAGTAAAAATAAAAATGTTTCCATTTGACCTTTCAACCTCACTTCATTAACTCTAAGTTGTAAGCAACAAGTTTAAATGTGAGGTCTCTGTTCTGTGTTCTCATATCCTTTCATAGTTTCAATGTAAAAATGATTTTGATGCCAATCATCTGTTTTGGAACTACAAACACAACCTGACAGCCAACTTCTGTTGCTCTTAGAATTTCACTTTTCTCTGCTCTTTTGACTGACTTTTTCCTCCACCACTCCCTTCCCCCACCTTTGGAATATACCAAAATATCTGAATTGTACCATTTCTAAAATGGATATTGGGGAATATAGTAAATTCTGAATGTATGATTAAATACACATTTGAATCACCCCTTTGCTAAATGAGTGTTAAGGGGTGATGCGATATTATTCATCCTTTTAAATTAAAATAACATGCACATATAATTTAAAAATTGTTACTTTTATGACAATGACTTTAGTGCAATAAAGTCACCCCACCCATTTCAAACCATGTTTCCTTAGGATAATTTAATTCATCCGTATTTGTAGAATGATGGGAGATTCCAGAAACATTATTTTGATTTTCTTATACATTATTACCTTCTTTCAAAACATCTGTTGTCTTGCAAATATTATATATCTAATAAATTAATTAAGCTAACAACTAAACAATGGGGCACTTTTTCTTTCTCATATAATCTGTGACCTGAGCCCATCATTCCTGTATGTAGTTCTGTGCTTGTATGAAGTGCATTTTAATACCAAAGAACACAACAACTTAAATGCCATTCGCCTGGTTTTATGAAAAAGCAATATAGGAGAGTAAATAGGGCAAATACCAACAAGGACGGACACACAAGTTGAGTCAAACAATAAATTCAAATAATATCACTAAATCTAAAAATAGATCTGAATGAAAGAGCCTGTGTGCATATTAGTTACCTAAAAGCAGCTAGCACATGTAAGAACAATCTATTGTCTATACATAATAACAACAATCAGGTCTGGATTAATCTTATTCAAATAACTGTGCAGGTAGAGTTAAAATTCCAAAATTAAGAAACAACTACTGCATCATCTTGCCTCTAGTAATCAGCTCACATTGCAATGGACTTTATAAATAATTACAATTAAATTACCTCCTCCTCTAAAACCACCTTTTTCAATCTTGTGATTCTAAGGTGCAGCGTAATGAAGAGAATCAGTAAAGAAACATATGTGAAATGATCAGACGAAATATCACCCCAAGCGGAAGATGGATTTGTGTCCTATTTTACGTAACCCCATAGATAATTATTAGGTATTGTAATTTATAACCCCCAAAGACTCCGAACAAAAATCATTAGAACAGCTCACGCTGTAACCTTCAGTACAATGTAAATAACAATGCAGAGGATATCAGTGATTTGCTTTGTCTGTGTTTAAACTTGATGCACACATACACTGCCACAAACTGCAGCATGAAAGTGCTCCAGCCCAAATCTCTGCTCTTAAACAAGGCACGCAAAAAAAAAAAAGAGGAATTCAGATTTGCAGATCTGATAATGAGCCAGTTAATGACATAAATGATACCTCAAGAACCTCACTAAACCATCCAGGTCCTACAATTTAATCTGTAATAAATACTCCTGCATCATTGCGAGATGGCTGCTCATAATGGCAAATGAAATATGCTGGTATGATAGGTACAATAAATCTGGATTTTCCTATGGTTCCCTCAGGCTAGAACAATATGTAACCAGAGTGCGCACTGTCAGGATGAGCAGATCTCAAAGCCATCATAAAATCTAAATGGGGACTAATTAGGAAGCCCTTCCCTTCTAGAGTTACTATTTCTATTGACATTTTCCATGCATGAGCCCCTCCATAACATCATAAGTCACCAAGATAAGAACTCCCTAGATTATAGGGAAAAAGCTTTAATGGAGAAGTTGAACTCAAAGGCGATGCATAAATTTTCCTTTTGATACTACAGGAAGTCTGTATTCAGTACTTTCTTTACAAACTTTTGTTCCATTCACTGGTTACTTCCCAATCTTGAGAATACTGCTGCTGTGTCTCTCCTTTCTCTATAGGTGTCAAATGCTGTGGGGAATGTTTGATTGGTTCATACATTGTTCCTTATGGCCTAGCACTGGTGAGGAAGGGGGAGACCATAGACTGGGACAACCACATGTGACAGCAACCAAAAGAACTGCAGTCTTAAGTCCTGCTAGCAACTGGGAGTAGTAACGGACATTTGTCATTGGCTTACACTGCACAAAAGTCATTTTCCTCCTCTGATTTCACAGGAAATTAGCATTTCACCCTATGGGGTGGGGGAAAATCTTAAATATTCTTGTGATAGATATTATTATATAAATTGTGTCTTCCTGAACTGTGGCACCTGCTCTATCAGAGACACTAAAGTTTAATTTCATGTGAATGAGAGCAACGCAAGCTTGGTGAGACTCGAATGAAAGGGAGCTCTTCTATAACTTTGATTAATGTCAAAAATCAGGCCAAATAATAATAGGATTACTAAGGCAATAGGTTCTACAGGTATTTATGTATAAAATTTTTAGAGGTGATTTAATGTATAAAGCAGGAGAGACGCGTCATTCTTAGCATGGCAGATGAAGGTAAAGTCTGTACTATTTGTAATGTGTTTAACAAATGACAGTGAAAAAGTACATAAAAACATACAGCAGGGATGACATTCTATCTTTCATTATATACAAAGCATAATTACCTGCACATAGTCTTCTTTATTAGAATTCTGACAAATTAAACTTTCCTTTGATTAAACCCAGAACTTATGATGATTCCATTGGCTCCTAAATCAAATTCAAAGTGACTGAACTCTTATCCTTTTTAAATTCACTTTCTGAGAATACTCATTTGAGAGAAATATTTTCAAACAATGGTTTGTGAGGAAGCTTGTATTTTTGTGAGTACATTTGTTTGTGTGAGAACTGGCATTCATAATGGGTGTTTTCTCAGAGCCATCCGGATCCCTTTTGAGGGTTAGAGATTAGAGAGAGTATTTTAATTGCTTCCTTTTTCTCTTCTGTCACACAAACATAACTGTGTGATCATGAATAAGGAGGAGAATTTGCTAATACAGGTCATCAATGGGATGGAAAAGTGAACACCACTAAATTTAAATAAATGGACTTGGGGCATATAGAATTTCACACCTCCTCCTTTCTTCTCCTCCACCAGAACATTATTGTGCTCTAGCTATATACATGAACCCCAGATTTGAAAACACCTAGGTTCCTTCTTGACTGAGAGAAAGACACAAAACACAGAAAGCAAGATTTATTGGCTGTTTACAGCAGATTTTACATTCAATTTTCTTTTGTCACATTCAAACAAAGTAATGACTCTTTGTATAAGTGTCCATTCCTGTTTGCAACAGTGTGGTCACATCTTTTTCTGTCTTATGTGATTAATTGCCTTAGATCCAAGCTTCTAATCAGAGGTTCTAGGAGCACTGTCCCACTGCTGTGTTGACACACACATTGTCCCAACTCCTATGTATACAATGCATTGTGGTCCATGTATGGAGCTAGTCTATCATTCTTTTCTGGGAAAAAAGAAAAGAGAAGATTTGAAACAACTTACAATTCTCTAGGCTTACTGATATCCTCAGATCTCTTGCCTGCCCTCTGTCAAAAAGAATGTAATCCTTAGTCACTTATTCAGGACTTCCTCCTTTTATAAAAGTGAGGTATACTCAATAAAGAAACTGAAACAATATCATGTGACTTTAAAATGACCAGTTGCACCATTTCAATGCTGAATTGGAAATATGAATATGCACAAGATCCTGTAAACCACATTTTCTGAGGAATAAGGGATCTTGTGCAAAACGGGGTTTTTCCAACAAATGGCCCCATCTATACAGGGCTTTTTATCACAAAAACCTCTTCTGCAAAAAGGATTGGAAGAGAATATGCAAATGAGAGTACGAGATTTGCAAATGAGTGCTCCATTTGCATTTCCTCTTCCGAAAAACTGCTGCAGTATAGATGTAGCCATAGTCTTCTGTTCCTCTGCCAGCCAGTCCATTGACTTCCTCTCCTCCACTCACACAGCTACTACAAAATCATCACCCCTTTCTAAAGGTTAATTGGTGGGATTTTCAAACATTAGGGAGTTAGTCAATGGGAGCTGAATGCCTAATTCAGTTTGCACTTTTGAAGAGCTTATCCATTAATCTTCAGAGAGGACATATTTTTAAGTTCATAATATTTTGTCAGCTGTTAAAGGCCAAAACATGGTTTCAGACTTGTGTAGAATCACAGAGCTTTGCACGGAGAGCTGCACTATGGTCATTCCCCTGAGTACTTCCTCAGTCGTGGGATCTGGCACCTGGCTTGATAGCCTGAGATGATCATGGTGATTTATCTATTTATTTAACACCAAAAGAAGCACAAATGAAGGCTGGTTAATATCTTAATCACTTAAAATTCATGTGTGTTGGGGGAAAATATGGATAAATAGAAGATTATTTCTTTTGTAGTTTGGCTGAGTACAATTGTACTGAGAACTTTCCCTGATGCTCCTCAGAATGTATGTTAGCTACAGTTCCTGCTGATGACAGAATGGCATTCCCCCAAAAGTGATGGGGCTGAAGGGATATTGCATTTGAATACTACAAGACTTCTAATATTAAATTAAAGCAGAAGACTTCTGAGGTTGCCTATTTGACCCAAACCTGAAAGTTTAATAGATATAAATCACTGGTTCCAATGCCTTTAAAAAGGAGGATACATATGTAAGCAGGGTCTGAACCACTGCTTCCAATGTAGCCAGCTGAAAGGGGAAAGGAGTCCTGGGTGTGGTTATGCTCACTCAGTTGTTTAGCCCTGCAAGGTATTCAACTGTTCCTATGTAAATACAGCTCAGGCTGGAATGGGAAAGAAATCAGCCACCTGAAAAGGGAAAGGAGTCCTGGGTGTGGTTATGTAGATCCAGTTCAGTCAGTGCTATCGGCCTGATGGAAGGTCAATTGTTAGATGGAATTTTGTGTATTGTAACTAATTTGGCTGTTGTGGGGTCACAAACCATGTTAACCCTAAATGTAGGAATTGTAAAATACGACCACCAGTGCTTGCAGGAGAGACACTGTTATTGTAAAGAATCTCAGATGGACAAGCCTTTCCCTTCCAGACTCAAATGGATTGGATTGGGGAGCTAAGCTGAGCTCAAAACGAAACCAAACCAGCAGGCTTCATGCCCTCCAGGCTTGAGCTGTAAGATCGGTTCAACCTGTTTCTTCCCCCCCTTCCCCTTCCCCCTCCCCTTCCCCCTCCCCCCTCCCCACCCTGTTGTAATGGAGTCCTCTTTATTTTATGCTGGCCTGTGCTGTGGGTCCTGAAGCTGAAATCACTGAGAAGCTGAAACCACAGAGAGCTGAAATCACTAGGTATGGCCCAGATCCAAACTCATTGGCAGCAAGGTGGCTGGCAGGAGCATGCAGCCGGCAGGAGAAGCTGGCAGGAGCAGCGGTAAGTGGCCATTGGAGTGGGTGAGATGCTTCCTATCCCCACCCCCACCCCAAGGGTGGGAGGTGAGATGTGAAAATCACCTCTGAGCTCTGGTCAGCCCTGACCAAGGGCAGCAACTGTGAATGGGATATGAAGAAAGGTTGGACATGTGAAAGGGACACTTACATTGCTGAACTTGTGAGCCTGAGAGGCAAAGGACATTGCTCAATCAACTTGAGCTGGGATGCTTATTCATGGTTTGGTTATGAATTCTGTGATGGTTTCCCAAGTTAATGCCGTGTTACTTCTCTCCCTCTTTCATTACAAGTTTCTTTTCTACGCTCAGACTCTGTGCTTGAGAGTGGGAAAGCATTGTCTCTCAGAGATACCCAGGGGTATGTGTGAATTTCCCAGGCTGCTGGGTGGGGGCTCAAGCCAGTTCTGTATGGGATGGATGAAAAGGGACCCCTAGATATTGAACCCGGCCCTGGCTACTGCTGGCGCTAGCTGGCAGAAGGGTTACATATATTACTTGCTCATCTGGACCATTTTCTATTTGACCCCTAGCAAATTTCCTGAGATCTGCACCAGATCATTTAGACACTGCCTTGTGTTCACTTTTCAAGAGAGACAAATTCAAGCAGGGATTGTTCCATAAGAATTTTGTGCTACTCATGAAGTGAGGTGATATACACTTAGGCTATGTCTACACTGGCAGCTTCTTGCACAAGAACAGTTGTTCTTGTGCAAAAAGTTGCCTGCTGTCGACACTGCACAAGCGTTCTTGTGCAAGTAAATTTATAGTATAGCATTGTAAAACAGGGCTTCCTCCAGAATTGTTATTCCTCTCCCCACGAGGAATAAGCCCTCTTGCGCAAGAGCTCTTCAACAAGAGGGCAGTGTAGACAGGAAACATGAATTTCTTGTGCAAGAAGCCCCGATGGTTAAAATGGCCATGAGAGCTTTCTTGCGCAAGAGAGCGTCCACACTGCCATGGATGCTCTTGTGTAAAAGCACATCTCTTGTGCAAAAGCATATGGCAGTGTGGATGCGCTCTTGTGGAAGATTTTTTGCACAAGAACTCTTCCGCAAAAGAGTTCTTGCACAAGAAGCCGCCAGTGTAGCTGTAGCCTGTGAGTAATGGTTGCAGAAGTGGGCTTTATTGAATAGCATCTTTCTTATTATCTAATGCAGGGGTGGGGAACCTTTTTTGGGTTAGGGGCTGCTGACCCACAGAGAAATTAGTCAGGGGCTGCACATAAGTGAGAAGCAAAAACACACACACATACACAAAAATCACAACCAAACCCTCATTAATGTGGGCCCCTGAGAAGGAGAAATACAGTCCCCACATTCCCCTTCCACGCCAAAGCTGGGAGGAGGGGGGGCAACTTAGTAGATTTTGAGTGCACCAGCCCTACAGTGGGGTGGTGGCAGTGGGGAGGGGAGAATGGGACTGGAGCATCAGTGTGGGCTCCCCAGTGCTGGGGTGAGCCCTGAGCCTTGGGGGGCAGATCCAGGCAAGCTGGGGGGCCACATCTGTAGGTTCCCCACCCCGATCTAATGCAAAAATGCAAATGACTTCAGTGTTATCTCTCCATTATGACTGTGGACAGAATTTAGTTCATAAAACTTTGAAAAAATAAATAATGTATAATAAATAATTTACAAATGGAGGAAATTATGATGGTGAACAGGAAAAAAAATAATTATTTGAATTTACCAGGGGTATTTTGTTTGTTTGGGTTTTTTTTGAGAGAGAGAGAGCTTGAGATTGGCCATCTGGTCCAGTATCCTGTCAGAGAACCAGCCCCAGATGCATTAGAAAAAAGTGCAAAAGAACCTCACAATAGGCAGATGTACAGTGATTTGCCTCCCATGGAAGTCCCATCTTAATCCATAGTAGTTAGAAGTTGGCTTAACCAATGAAACATGAAGTTTTATCTGCTTTCCAATATTTTTGTTAGCATTAACTACTATAATTCTGGATATTCCTATTATCCATATAAACATCCAGTATCTGAATCTTACTAAAATCTTGGCATCAATTACTTGTTGTGGTATTGGTTTCTACAATACAAATACATGTGTGAAAAAATGTTTCCATCTCTAATATCTCTAGACTGCGAGGATCTATTGGAAAAAGATACACAAAATGCACTCCGCATTTTGCATATCTTTTTCCGATAGTTTTGACAGAAGAGGTTTTTCCAAAATTTGGCCTATCTAGACTGAGCCAAATTTTGAAAAAAAACCCTCTTTCAAAAGCCCTCTTCTTCCTTGTGGAATGAGGAACACAGGGGCTTCCGAAAGAGTGCATTTGCTCTTCTGCAAAAAAAGAGGAAGAGCAAATGCGTTCCCTGGATGCCGCGGAGTTATTTCAGGATATTTCTGATCTTCCAAAAACTCCCTGCAGTCTAGCCGTACCCTTAGTTTTGAATTTACCCCTTTTTAACTTAATTGAATGTCCCTTTGTATGTGTGTATGTGTATGAGGCAGGGAGAACAGAAAGTGCTAATCTACATTTTCTGGACATTTTAATACATACCTTCACTCTTTATCTCCTTTCTAAAGTAAGTAATCTCAATCTTTTCAGTCTCTCTTCATATGAGAGTTTTTTCATTCCTTTGATATTTCTCATCAACCTGGTCAGAACCCCCTCTAGTTCTGTAATATTCTTTTTTGAGCTGGTCTGACCAGCACTGCACACAGTATTCCAGTTATGGCTGCTCCATTGATGTCTATAATGGCATTATAGCATTGTATTATTTTCCATCCTATTTCTCATGCATTCTAATACATCTTGTTTGCTTTTTGACCACCATTGCACATTGCTGAGAGGTCTTCTTGGAATACTGAGGCATCCCACTTTTAATTTTTGGTCATGATGTAAAATGATCATTTATCCCTATGATTTTGTTTCCTGTCTCTGAGCCAGTTTTTTGTCAATTACAATACTTTACCACTCACCTGATAACTACTTAGTGTCTGTAGTAGTCTCTTGTGTGGAGCCTTGTCAGAGGACTTCTGAAAGTCTGAATAAATTACGTCAGCCAGTTTTCCTTTATCTTCTACTTCATTGACTTATTCAATTAATTCTAATAGTTTAGTGAAACACAATTTTCCTTAGCCGAAACTGCAGGTTATGCAGTTTCATAATGTGATCTTCCAGGTGTTTTATTATTTTATTTTTACTGATAATTTCAACCAGTTTACCAGGTACAGATGTAAAGTTTACTAGTGTTTAATTCTGCAGGTGACTCCCTAAAGCCTTAGTTAAGCATATGTATAAAATGTGCTACCTTCCCATTCCCCAACATAGTGTTGTTTTTAATGATAGATTGCATATTTTGCTAGCAACTCAGCCACTTCATATTGAGTTTCTGGACGTGGTGACACTGATTTTTTTCAAGTAAAAGTTTGTTCCAGCAACTTTTTGTCTTGCATCTTAATTTGGGGTAGGAGAGCAGGCTGAAAATAGGACCTAATTTTTTAAATTTTATAAAGGACTTTTTTGTCCTTTTGTACAGAAATTTGAAATTTTATTGAAATTTGATTGATTTTACAAAAATGCACAGGCAATTTTTTGAACTTTTTGACCAGTTTCATAGGTTGTCAAAACATAGGATTAAAGTTTTGTGAAAACTTTCATAGCAAACATTAAGGTTTTTTGTCAATTCAAAATTTCAATAACAACAACATCATCAACAAAAAAACCAAACTTAAACTAAAGACAAATCTCTATTAAGCATAAAACATAATTTATGTGGGTTGATGCCACTTTTCTGAGTTACCAGTCACAAACATTTGCACCCAGTCCTAACATTTTATCTAACTTGGAGCAGTGATAATATATACACAAAAAACACATATTATAACACTCCAGTTGGCAAAACACATCCTAGTATGTATGGAGTACAAAATTTTTCAAACCAAATAGCTGGCTGCCAGTTTCTACCAAATCCTGTACTTTCATATATTAAAAAATGTCAATTACAAAATTTAATTTGATTAATGTTTAAAAAAATCAGAGTGGGTTTTAAAATTGAATTGTTATAAGTGCTACATGTGTGAAAACTTAATTCTTTTAATACCATTGCCTTCATTTTATTAGAAATGCTTGATAACTTAATCAACTCTTCTGAGTTATCTCTCATTTTACTTGTGAATGAAAAGTCACTCACAATGGAGGACAAACCTGCCAATTGTGGCATAGACATACTCAAAGACTAAAACATTTGAAAAAAATATTAATTCTAAAAATGATTATTTTAATTACTTCTAAATTTTTGTGATGATGAAAAATGTAGAAACCTCTTGGTAAGCCTTTACAAATATTTTCTAGCTTATATATTTGAAATAATTAAGAAAATGCCCTGGAAAAATATACAGGAAGAACTTACATTGTATATAATACATGATGGCTTAGGTCTTTGATGACATTTATCTTCACTCATGAGAGAAGATCTAATCACATGAATTATCAGGTCCCTCCTCACTCATGAAGAAAAATGTCATAAAAGAGCGATACCATCATATATTCTCTGTATGTTGTATATTAATCCTTATACTGCTAGCTCTGTATGATATCTTAAATGTTCAATGTTTTGAATGATTATGAGTTAAAATAAACATGTATTGGGTGACTTAAAAAAGAAAGGAAAAAATGATTTCCACAGGAGTTTGGACCTGATTGAAAAGGCTGGAGTTTTCATATGTAATTATCTTGATTTTCAAATGCACATTATATTTTTGAAAATTACTGGCTTAGGTAAACAAGCACTTTCTGAAAAGCAGCATTCCTGAAGGATGAGTCTAAATACCCTTTTCTCAACTTTATGTTTACATAGAGTTATACAGGGGAAATAAGCCTTCAGAGTATTATTAGAGGGCAAACTAGAAGCAGCTGAGTTTATGAAAAAATATCACAAAAATGACTGAGAGGATAGAGATCTATATCCTAAGTCAACTTCAGCTCCATTTCATTTTTTTTAGAAGAAAATCATTGGCAGGTGCAATTTACTCTATTTTATACCATTATTTTATTGAAGACAGAGCTGTTCCTCAGCTTCCCAGAAAGTAATACAGTGAAACCCTTTTCTGCTGGATTTCTGTTTGCCTGAAAATAAATTCACTGGATCTGAGGGAAGCAGTTTTCTTCCTGATTTTTCTGAAAGAGGAGAAAAACACGACAATTGTCTGCTGTGTTTAATAAAAAACATACCATATTTATATTACATATAAATTATATTACATATCTATTTAAATTACATATCACTTTACTCTCTATAGTAAAACTGAAAATGATTTTTGTACTTGTATTTAGAGGACAGAACAGATATGATCCCTCTTCTAAAAGTGATCATGTCTATTAGAAATATCTAATATTGTCAGTATAAGAAAGAGTTTGTCTGTAAAGTAATGAAACACTATGGAAGGAAATAGGACCAAGAAAGAAAAGGTTCAGTCTATCAGAACATTCAATATATCACGGTTACAGGGTTTCCCTGTGTGAGATGTAGTTCTCTTTTGTATTCAAAGAGAGAGTGTATGGTGGAGTTCAGTACAATGAAAGAGTACTTAGAAATGTGCTGAACTTATGGAGATGGCCTGATTCAATAATAAATATGTTCACTTTTTCTACTGATGAAGTAATTATCTGCAAGGAAGCATAAACTATCAACAATTTATATTTCTCAGTATTGATGACGATCCATTATTTCAACAGAACGGAAGCAGGCATAGTTTTATTGTTGAATCAAAATTGGAATTTTTAAATATCAACTACAAAGACAAAATAATACCCTTTCCTTATTATATTCTCTTTAATTAGTCTGTTGTTTTCGTAGTGCATCTCTTTTTACACATGGAATATAGATGGCCAATTAGTTTAATTAATGTAAAACATGGTATCGTAATACATATCCGTTTAGTCTTCCAATATATTAATCTAGTAGTTTTTGTTATAGAAGATATAAACATCAGGAACAAAGTAGATGCAAAGACACATAACTCAGTATTATACAACAATTGATAATATGTTTTATAAAGACATTTTCTTTCACAATGCAATACTACTTTAGACCACCATATTGCAAATATTCATAGAATCACAGAATAGTAGAACTAGAAGGGACCTCAAGAGGTCATCAAGTGCAGTCTCCTGCCCTCATGGCAGGACCAAGCACCATCTAGATCATCCCTGATAGATGTTTATTTAACCTGCTCTTAAATATCTATAATGCTGGAGATTCTATAACCTCTCAAGGCAATTTATTCCAGTGTTTAACCATCCTGAGAGTTAGGAAGCTTTTCCTAATATTTTTCCTAAACCTCCCTTGCTGCAATTTAAGACCATTGCTTCTTGTCCTATTATCAGAGGTTAAGTAGAGCATTTTTTCTCCCTCCTCCTTGTAGGTACTTGAAAGCTGCTATCATGTCCCCTCTCAGTCTTTCTTTACAACACTAAACAAACACAATTCTTTCAGTTTTCCCTCACAGGTCATGTTTTTTAGGCCTTTTGATCATTTTTGTTGCTCTTCTCTGGACTCTCTCTAATTTCTCCACATCTTTCTTGAAATATGATGCCCAGAACTGGACTCAATACTCCAATGAGGCCTAACCAGCGCAGCGTAGAAAGGAAGAATTACTCCTCGTGTCTTTCTCACAACACTCCTTGTTAATGCATCCCATACTTTCAGGCAGCCATGGAAATCTGCATTATACCCAATGAGCCATATTCCAGTCTAAGTTAGATCAGTGTCAAATCTGGAGTAACTAAACTGAAGTCCATAAAGTTATTACCAGTTTACACTGGCTCACTGGGAAGCTGAACTGGCCTATTATTCTCTGCAAAAAAGCACTTCACACAATTGCAAAGGCTGCAAAGAATAGCAGTTGGTACCAAAGTGATGTAGCATTACAAACCGATAGTCATAACAATGTTTATTTATGATATCTAGGCTCGGCTGACAAAACTCCTCCTGGCTTGTATGCATATATTATAGAATCAGACCCTATGGGACTGATCCTAAAGTTGCGTTCCATGAAAGTTAAGTGCCCGCCATATCTGCTAGGATCAGGTCTTTTGTTTGTAGAGAATATTACTATTTAACTGTGAAGTGAATTTTTAATTTCACTGTAATTTTCTGATCTTTAAGCTATAAAACAGCGATTTGTGTGCACTATAACAAAAACAATACCGATACAAATAAAGATAAAAAAGTCTGAATAGAATATTCTGAAAAAAAAGCAGTAGTGGATGAAAAATAATATTCTTCTGTATCAGTCTTTTAAAGTTGTGTAAGCAAGTTGTGTCTGTGGAAGGTACAATTAATAATAAAAGTTACATTTGCTGTCCCGGCAGCATCTACCCACATGTATCTTTGGGCTGAGGCAGCAAGTATAGGTATCTGATACCACGAAGCCTCCTAATATGTACATGTTGATAGTTACAAGCTATGGAAATGTACTGTGCATAGCATTCAAAGCTGCATACATTCTGAAATCCCTGAAGTTTGGCCATATGCTTTTTGCCCTCTAAATTATCTAGTGTGCAATAAGATACAGACACTGAATTTCTTGCAAATGCTGTATGTTTCTTGCAGCCAGAAGTAGTATCTATATGCCTGGCTGCCTAATCTATATATTTTAGATATTTGTAGGGTACCAATTGCTTAGCTTCAATTCATATTTCATTCTTTGTATTAAGCATATAATTGAATCTCAGTATGTTCACTTAGTCAAATTTGGCCTAGAATAAATCAATGCAACTTCTATCAAAGAGTTAACTCACTAAAACAAAATACAGTACCTTTAATTTTGAAAGACTCTGGACAGGCTAGAAATTTAAAGCTGAAATAATATATATTTTATATTTACATAGTACCTTTCCCCTGAGGATTTTATTGGAAACATCAATAAGGACATTCAGACCCCTTTAAGTATTAGACTCATTTTTCAGATGGGTAATGCGAGGTACTGAGAGATTTGGTGAATTTACCTAATCTCACAGATAAACAGTGGAAGGGCAAGAACAGAATGCACAATTCAAAATCTCAGCCCTCCCACTCCACTTATTACGCTCTACTGATCCCTTTACTAGAAAGCATATGATGACGACACTGATTTTATAATTTAATATCAGACAAAATTCTTGCTGAAGCAGCTGGGGTGGAACTGTGGGATAAGAGAAATACTGATTTCTGGAAATATTTTAAAATATTGATAAGGAACAACATTTCATAGTCATACATTCAGCTCAGTCTTTTATGGTGAATGTTTGTCATCTAGTCATAATAACCAAAGAAGGATGAGTGCTTTTGTTCACCAGTCCAAAGCATCTGTAAACCAAGCAAAATAAATCAACAAAATCCCCCCACTTCCTTTCATTTTTGTACATAGTTGCTTTTGAGCGTAGCACTAGGAATTCAATACCACATGCCTTTCACTGCAACAGCAGAACTGGGGGGTGGCGCTCATTTGGATGAATGAAAAACCAGGATTTGTGTCAGTATTATTAACTATGGGTACAATTTACAGTGTTGTTAGGTCTGCAGAGGGCTTCCTGTGCAGCCAAATAGCTGGGATTCCATTGAACAAGTGGATGAAAACACATCTTGCTTGCTGTTGAGATGGGATCTATGTCAACTCCATGTAGCCCAATATCTAGGGAGGATTTGGTGTGCACTGGGTGACTCTTTGAACTGAAATTCACTTTTGGACTGGAATGAATATACATGGTAAATGTTTCCATTAGTTGCTCAGCTAAAGAAACTTTCTTCTACAACAGAAATGAAGAACTGTATTTTTCAGAGGTGACAGGAAGTATTCAGGGAAATATCCTAGGTTACATTTAGGGCCCCACAAAAAACTTGCTTTCTTCCATGCCAGCACCACTCCTTGCATCCAGAGTGGCACCCACACCACCCTCTTCCCAGGGCATTGAAGTAGCCTTGCCTCCACCCTCATGCCTGACCACATGGACTAGTCACATCCCACTTCCCCTGTGCAGCCAGGAATGTCCCAAAGGCTTTCTAGGAGGGATCAGAAATTAGTTTGAATGGCAGGCAAACAAACCTGCATTGCCCCAGTGAGGTCATCAGCTGGTTGGGAAGATGCTCAGTTGTCTGTCTTCTTCCAACAAAGGTGATTTGAGAGAGTGTGAGGTGGTAATCACAGTGCTCAAACCATAGAATAGAAAGGGATGGGAGAAATATAAGCGGGGCGGGGAGGGAAGGTTTCACCAGAAAAGGGGGGGGGGGGAATGATCCAGCAGTCCTTGCTCACTCCACTGAGTTCAATGAGAGTTGAGGGAGGACAAGGACTTCAGGATCAATCCTCAGCCTCTCAGGCTAATCCTCAGGCTAGATTATTCCCCCTTCTGGGTCTAGCCAAATCTGCTAGATAAGAACAGAGAGCACAGGAAATGTTGTCATGTTTGCCTTGAAGACTTTTCAAACATTTGTGTCCTCAGGTGGTTTTGTGGCCACTTAGTGGGAAGAGTTAGCAGCCTCCCAACCCAGGCCCTAGGATCTGTGAGGCCTTTCTGCTTCTCTGGCAGCATGTTGGTGGAGTCCCATAGTGGATGCACAGAAGCAGCTTCAGCTGGACCAGTGGGAGCTACTGCTGCCTGAAGAAACAATAACTCTATATTAGATTTTTGTTTTCAGATTCAGTGGGATGATGTCATGGGCACCATCTGGTTCCCTAATTCTGCTCCTCCTGCTTCAGAATTCACTGTTGTCTGACTCATGAGCACTGGAGCTTCAGTTTTGTCCCAGATTGAAGATGAGGGGGCAGTGAGTAGATGCTGCCACAGAGCCAACACCCCTCCACTCTGTCTCTGCCTATACAGTGGCTCTCAACCTTTCCTGACTACTGCACCTCTTTCTGAAATCTGATTTGTTTTTTGCTCCTGCAAGGTTTACCTCATATTGAAAACTACTTGCTTACAAAACCAGGCATAAAAACACAAAAGAGTCACGGCACACTATTACTGAAAAGTTGCTTGTTTTCCCCTTTTCAACTCTATAGTTATTAAATACATCAACTGAAATATAAATATTGTACCTACATTTCTGCATATAGTATATAGAACAATACAAACCAGTCTGCATGAAATTTTAGTTTGTACTGACTTTGCTGATGCTTTTTATGTAGCCTTTTGTAAAAGTAGGCAAATCTGTAGATGAGTTGACTTTTCCCCCGGAAGACCTCTGAGTACCCCCAGGGGGTACACACCCCTGGTTGAGACTCATTGATCTAGGGGAGGAATAGCTCAGTGGCTTGAGTATTGGCCTGCTAAACCCAGGGTTGTGTGCCCAATCCTTGAGGGGGCCATTTAAGAATCTGGGGCAAATCTGTCAGGCATAGTACTTGGTCCTGCTGGGAGGGCAGGTGACTGGACTCAATGACCTCTCAAGGTCCCTTCCAGTTCTATGAGATAGGTATATCTCCATATATATTTTTTGTTATATTAGTAGAGCTGAGTCCCACTGCTCACATAGGAATTGCCATAGCAGAGCTGACCAATGGTCCTATATTCTTTCCAAAAGTGACCAACATCAGTCTCTTCAGAGATTAAGGTAGAGCAGTAGTTCTAGGACAGTTCAGGATGAATCAGAGTTTTTGGTTTGACAGGAGTCATATTCTTTTATATGTGGTAATTATAGACTAGATTACAACATAACATAACTAGAAAACATAACAAAAGCTGGGGTAACAGCAGTGAAGCTAAAATAATATTGGAAATGAATATTTTACTATTGAGCTACATACTATAATTTACATACGCAGAATTTTTAGATCAGCTTTTGCAAGAATTCCTTTCGTGTGAGCAGAATTTATCAAGGAAATAACTGCAGCATTTCTCACTACTTAAATCTGCATTTTTAAATTTTGCATCATTTTCTTTAAAGGAGACAATCCTCTTGTTTGAATAGAATCTTATTTAGGCACAGTTAAGGAAGAATGATTTATCAGAAGATATAAATCAAAATGACTGTTTAGCAGCACTTATTAGCTTGAAATGAGTCCTTCTGGAAACACAACAGCATTTAAACATGACATATCTATCTACACTGTCATGTGGCATGGCATATCTCATTTAGATAGTGTGCCCGATTGTATGTGCCCTTTACTCACTCAACACATTTAGAAACTAAGTATAAAGAATCTTAGCCCATTTTACTTCATCTGCAACAAATCCATAGCCCAGCAAGTGTAATTCAGGATCATACACTTAGTTTTAAAAAATATAAACAATACACCATCTCAGGGTCCAAAGGCTGGCTTGTTCCATTTATGCCATTCTGAATACTGTGGTATTGACATGTCATGTGTTTTTACCTTGAGTATCACATCATTTGGTGTTTGTCGGGAAGTTCCAGTGCCTGGAGTCATGAGAATACATCAGCATCTCAGGTTTTGTAATTAGCATTTCTAGCTCACATAGTTGCAGTATACAGCAGGAAGACATGAACTCTATAGGCACAGAACTTAGAAGGGAAATAAAAAAGATCCTAGCACATTTGTGAATGTCATGATCTTTAACCCAATCTTATGATTATGGGGACTGAGTCACAATTTTTTATTATTTTGAGGCTGGGAACATTACTACTGTGATCAACAATGTTGCAGTTGCTCACTGGGTCACAGTGCAATCTGAGGTGAGCAAAGCCTACTCTGACAAGGGCTCTGGCAGTAGAATTTATCCCCCATGAAAACAGGCACAATTACTTTAGTAGTTTCCTTCAGGGATACCCTTCAGAGGCCTTGCTCTCACACTAAATGATACACATCATGGGAAATCAATGGGAGCGTCTCATCCCCTGGTAGAATAGCATTTATGACCTTTACATTTTAAGTGTAGTTTTTTTGCATGTGTTTTTTTCCCCATTTCCCTCAGACTTGGTTCAGCTTGGGCTTGACTTTGCCAACTTGCCACATTACTGTAAATTAGGCTTTCAGTGGAGCTGACTGAAAAATGGCAAACGTTTTTGAAAAATTTAGGCACTGAGGCAGTTCCAATTCCCACTTATTCACACATATGCATTGTTCCACAGATATGTTCAAATTATGAAAATATCCAAAAGATGATGGGGGTAAAAAGTGTGTCTTCCTGTAGAGGTGAAAGAGCACCAAAAACTCTGAAGTGCAAAACACATGTGAACAGAAGAAGAGAAAAAATCAGCTGTGCTTAGCAATTTGCTGCAACATGGTATGTCGTAGAACTGGTAAAAGCTTTATGTGAGATGACAAAATTGTCCATTACCATTAACAGCACCATACAGGCGCATGACACTTTACAGACAAATACAATTGATAGGTCTCTGCCTGTGAGGCTAAATGGCACAAAATGCAGCAAGAGATGACAATGCACAAAGGGCTAGGGAAATGTAGTCTGGGAAGATGAGCATAACAATGGAGAAAAGTTATAAAATTTACTTATTGTTATTGCATCCTTCTGTACTCAGCCTTGAATCAATTGAAGGCCCTGAAAGTCCCTTGATATCAGCAGGAACAGGATGAGACCCCTGTTAGCTCTTCTTGTATTTTCATTTGAAATCTATTTAATATGTTAAAATTTGAGGACAATGCCAGAAAGAAAGGCGTCAACTGTATGCATGAGAAATAGCTCTCTAAGTGTGCCATATTAGTGGTCATACTAGCAAACAAAGAGTAATAGTAGCAAACAGCGTCTGTACAAAAGTGTAGGAGATGAGAAATAAAGAGAGTGCATTGGGGAGCCATCATTGAGTGGAAGCCATTCACTATGTATTGCTGGTTATGGTGAATTTGAGCAAGCAAAATGGTGTTGAAGACCTATAGCTAGTTACTTTGTCATGACAGTGATTTGCAAGTGAATTTCTGTGGATATTATGTCAGAATTTTGATAAGTTAATTAATTGCTTTTGTATTTTGGAATCACCTATTGTATTACAATGTCCCTGTGCAGTTATTACCACATGACTTGCTAAATGTGCTTGCTGTTTTTAAGATAGGCTCTGTACATTGGGATAAACATGACAATGTTATTTTAGTAATGTTCCAGAGTAACCTACTGTAGTTTTTTAGTACATAAAAATGTTCATTGAATATTAATGATCTCTTACATGTTTAAATACAGCACATTAGAGAGAAAACCAAGCACTTATATCTGGTAGAGAACAAAAGGCCCATGTCTCTATTAGGATCCGATCCAAAGGCAGTTGAAGTCAATGGAAGGACTTAAAAAACAGTCTTCATTTTTCCCCATAGCATTACATGGTACAAGTCAGAATGAATAAAAGGGCCTTATATGCAGGTCTTAGCAGTTGAGCACATAAAGGCATATAAACTTGTGACAGAAGGGTAGTACTTTTATGTTGCATACTGCATGCAGTCAAGAACCATGATCACTAGCTGGTGTAAACAAGTATAGCTCCAGTGAAGTAAGTCTAATTATGTAATGAGGAAAGTGTGTTAATGTAATACAGATGGTTAGAGACACTTTAGAAAGCTATAGTTCAAAAGCTTCTTTGTTAACATTGATGTAAACTTGGAGTGATATCATGTCATTTATTTCATTGACATTTTCCCAGTGTATAATGTGAAATCGTCTATTTGGACTTGCTATGGGAAATGACAAATATGTGACAGAAAGTTGTTTTACTCTGGGCTGCAAGGTATAAGACAGGCAGTGTATAATAACTGCCTTAGAATCCTTCCTCCTTTGTTATACGTTGTTTTGGGCACAAACAAGTCTGTCATCCCTGTCTATCACACTGCTTGCCAGAATCACCTTCTTGTTGTTTTTCTACAACTTAACATTTTTCAAGGATAGTTTGTAAGCCTATTGCTTGAACCCCCACCCTGGAAGACCAGTGGACTGCATTTTGTATGGTCTCTACCTTTTGACCTGTCTGGTTTTGGTGGCCCTCTCAGGAGTTAAAACTCTTATCAACACCACTCTAGGTCATGGGAATGTACAAGCTTCCCCACAACATCAAGGTACAATTCACAAGGAAGGGGGCATAATGTAAGAGGCTCAAAAATAAACAGGTTCTCAATATATTCCTTTAACCAAATGTAGTATTTAGGAAAGTATATACTTAATGTTATTGTTTTTAAATAGTTATGTGTGTGTGTGTGTGTAATTATTATACAATACATCCATAATCTAAATGAGCAGTAGGTTCATCTGTTGGAGAAGCTGCAGCTATAACAAGTAACCAATAATTTATCTGAATTTTGACTGTTTGTGAGACGTCCGTTATTTAAAGTTAAGTGATTTTTGTGGTATGCTATTCAGAATTTGAAATTTGAAATGTGAACAGTATTGGTGAATTGTGATTGTCACATAGCGTTATATCAAAGTGCAAATGGGACTTCATGGTGCAAATGGGAATAAGTACTGTACAAACAAGCATGTGTTTATCCGAAACTAGAATAGGGCCCAAAGTATAATAGCAGCTTTCTAAAAATATGTTTATTCTTCATATTGGCTTTTGACCCACCTGTGCTGAGTAATTTTCACCTCAAGTTTGTCAGTGCAAATCAAAGATTAGATTCTGTAAACACTGACCCCTGCTATTGAATTGGACTTGTTACATGAGTAAAGTTATACTCAGGCATAAGTATTAGGAATGGGCCTGATCCAAAACCTATTCACAGTCAATAGAATGATTCCCATTGACTTCGGTGTGATTTGTATTGGGCACAAGGCAGTATTTCTGCTGCTAAATGGGGGTTCACACATTTTATGTTGAGATATTTAATATCAATGGCGGGGGGGAGGCTGGGTTTGTCTATCCCTGTTTGACTGGCTTTCTCTCTATGACTAAAGGTTTTAATTTTTTATCTTGCTCATTTTTTTTCCTGTATTGATTTTTTGTTATGCTGCAGCCTCAGAGAGACATTTTGGATGCATCTGACAATACGCAGTATATCATCTGTGGAAAAATACCCAGCTTAAAAAAATTAGATAATTATGTGTATAATGGAATTGAAAACACTGAGCCATGGAAGAGCAAACTCATAATTTCTTTCGGGTAGCCCAGGAATTTCCACTCCCCTTGAATTAGTGAATTAAGGCCCTAAAAGGAGGAGCACTTCACTGTAGGTGGTGATGTGAAGCTGACAAGTAGTTTATAAACTAGGCCTACCCTGCTGCTTGGAGAAGCTTTAAAACTGATTGTTTTAATACCAAAGTGACACCAAAGGGGGTCAAGTAAATAAATATGCATGCCTCACCAGTTCAAAATAATAAAATTCCAATGTGTGCAAGCCTGCTTGTTGAACATATGTCTGAGGCACGGCTAAGCCATCTGGCTCAATGTCAAGCATTTACACCAACTGCCGTCTTACACTACCTGACAGCAGAAAAGCTTTATTCCCTTGGTGTTTGGGCACAAATGGAGAAATATTATTGAAATGATTATCTGCATCAAGACTCAGATTTGGTTTGACATTTAGCTGGCTCTGTTTAATCCAAAGGGTTGTCTGAATGAATAAAGAGAAGGGTTCCTCCAGAAGAGGCTGCAAGCAGCCAGGGAAAGCCAAATGATTAATGAGACTGAAAGGCTGGGTGGACCCTACCCACCTCCACCCAGACCTCAGTGCCAAGAACTGCATATGAAAGTAGTTGAAGGCTTTTTTTCCCCTCTTGCTTGTCAGGAAGATACTCACAGTCTCCAAAGGGCTCTTTTTTGGACCTTAGAAAACAAAAGAAATGGCGACATAACTTAACACATACATGTGTTATAATTAGAAGTATTTTCTTAAAATATGTAACTTATTATTACATCTTGGCTAGAGACATACATGTTTTAGTGCTGATTCTCCTCTTGCTTATGCAAATGTCCACCAGAGTAATTCCACTGTAGCTAGCAGAGTAACACTGGCATAAGAGTGAGGAGAATAATGCCCTTTGTCTTTTGCATTATATTCTCTTTGTAAAAGCAGAGCTCCCTCACCTGATGGCCTGTATGTGATGGTGGTTGATCAGAAACAAAAAAGTTCTTGAGAACACAATCTCTTTTAATTTTGTAAAAGAATGCCTTGATATTTTTCCATAACATATGATTTTTAAAAGAAACTATGAAATGTTTTAAATCAACTCATTCAAAAGAAATTACTATGGTACCAGAGTTTCTTTGACCTCATGTAATTTTTCAGGGTTCAATATGACAAAGACATTTGAGAAAGCTTTAAGTCCTCTTGTCTTCTAAAATTAAATTGCATGGGAATGCACAGCACAGGGCTGAGAACAATGTTTAGATCCAGAAAATATTTTTTTACTTAAGAGCACTAAAGTGAAACTTCTTCCATTTCTTCCAATGGAGTAGTGCACTATACATTGTATAGATATACTTTTAACACTGATCGTTGATTTGAATTTGAAATTAAATTGGTGATTTGGGTATAAGAATGTTAGATATGATATCCGCCTCACTCTTACTTTTAATTAACTTTTTAATTGAGATTTAAATGAATTCTAATGAACACAATTGGTAGCCTAATTGATTTGTTGCAGCAGCATAGTGAGTGATCAGTATGCTGGCAGCATTTTGATATACGATTTTAAGATGTCAGACAGTCTACAGGTTAATTTTTTGGCTGAGGTTAGTTAATATGAGCTGGAAACAATAATTTCTTTATGATTTATTAGTAAACAGCATCTTTTATATATAATCAATGATTTAAAAAAACTTAGTGTACCTGTCCAGTCTTCTTTTAGAATATATAACTACAAAGTGTGCTGGGTATTTTCAATGTTTAAGGACTATAGGATCGGGCCCTGTATGTGTTAGTACATATGATATTGACAGACAACATAAGCCACATTCAGACAGGGAAAAAGAATAGATTCAATTCTAATTATAATGAGAAAGGATGGAATTAATTAATTATGAGGTATATCTAATGCACAAACATAAAAATAACTGTTCTTTTTACACATAACTCTATGAAGTTTTTATTTCTCAATGAATCTCCATTTTAAGGGTTCACTTAAATAAATCCATGTGAAATTATATTATTTTATCATGTTAAGAACAATGAACAGATGAGAAAATATATTATGACAGTTAAACACAGGGCTATAATTTTTTAAAATGCATAAATTACATGTTTTCCTCTATTATAATCAAGACAGCCAAAATGAACATTTTTGAAAGAAAATGACCAATACATGATTAATTGCAAATGTGCAGTTTTTGCAGCTTCAAGAGTAAATCAACTGCTAAGAAGTGCTAACTTGCTAAAATATAAACTAATTTTAGTCTCTGGATATTAAAATATAATCCATCTTCTTCCTCCATTGGGAAAGCTAATTAGAAATTGTGACTGGCATAAGGAGAAAAAGATGAGAACACTGGGATTAAGTTCACTTGCATAAAACCTAAACTCAAGAGAAACTGACTAGATTCTTTTACACATTTCCTATCATACAATATCTTGAAAAACATCTTATGCTAATGTCTATTCCTAAAATGTGCAAGTGACAGAAAAGAGTTTGTAATTAGAACAAAAGTCCTTTTTTGTTCAGTCTAATCATAATATATTTCAGAAATTGAGCATGAGCCTAAAAATCATGCTATTGGAAAGTCCATATTATTGCTAAACTGAAACTGTAATTCAAAATGTGCCTTTCAGATAGTTATATATGTGTTCAGGATTCAGAGCCGCCAGAAATGAACCTTACAATAATCAGTTGTTTTCTCAATTCTTTGATCATATGTGTAGGTTGTTCGTCTTTTTTTTTAAGAGAAAGAAAGAGAGAGAGAAAGAAAGAAAGAAAGAAAATTGACCCAACAAATATATAGTAAAGAATTTAAATAAGAAATCCACAGGGAAGTAAGCAGAATATTCATTAGTGAAAGATTATTTCTCTCTCTGTGTGTACAGATATAGATATGAAACAGTACATTTTAAAAGTATTGACAGATTTAATAAGAAATTCCCAAAAATGCAACAAGTTATTTGATCATTATTTTATGTGTGTATGTGTGTGCACGTGTACTATACACCCACGTGTACTATACATTAAGAGGCATTCAAATAACTTGTTGCAATTTGTCAATACTTTAAAAAAAAAGAAATAAGCTCTGATAATAACAGAGCTATGAATTACAAGATTTCAGAGTTCTGACCAATAACTTGGCAGGCAGAAGTTTGTTATGGGTTTCTGCCTATATAATCTAATCTCTCAAAGTATTTGAAACACATTTATTAGGACTTTGGGAGCAGAGTCAGTGCAGCATGAAGCACAAGTTCTTCGCTGGTATAACTCACCATTTACTTCAGCAGATTTATGCTAGCAGAGAATCTGATAGTAGGAATGCAGCTATGATTGATAGAATTTATACTTTTGCATATTGCAGCTTTGATTCAAGGAGATCTCAAAGCTCTGGGAGACAACACTTGTGTTTCCCAGTAGCAGTTTCATTCTCATTGTGATCTGTACTTCTGACCCAGCAAATATTTGGATTAGGGTCAGAAGACTTAATTTTCTTCTCACACTAGGGGATGTAAATCAGGGGTAACACCTAAGAAGTAAATGGATTTATATGGGTGTGATATGAGTGTAAAAAAGAAAAGAATCCAGTCAAAGGAGAAATTGGGCTAGTATGGGGAGAACGTGGAAGAGAAAAGTATTACTACTAACCTTTGAACTCTGTATCTTCATTCAAGAGGGCTTGCAATCTCATTGTTTTATAGACTATAAAAAAAACTCATTAGAAAATTAACACTTTATTGCATTACAAATAATTTACCTTAAAATGGTTTTCAAAGATCTACATATTTTCAAAGATTCCAGTCTGTTAAAGCACTAGGCAGCAAGGAACATTCATGGAAAATGATAGGAGCAACTAATTGCTGGAACTTTTTTATTAAATTGTTCTTGACGCAGGTGGAAGGAGTTGTGTTTCATGGAAGCTGCAAAGGGCAGATGGAACTGTGCTTGATGTGGAATATGACTTTTCAATAGTTCACCATGTCAGGTCACTTGACTTCTTCTTCCTTTGTTTTTTATCAGGATAGTTAATATTTTAGTGACTATAATATAATTCAAATTCTGTCCATGAGAAAACATAATTGTGTTCCCACTGAAGTCATTACCAATACACCCATTGACTTCAAAGGGAACACAACTAGGCACATACAAAGATCCTTCCCTTGCCTGCAGATAAGAATCTTATTGTTAAGTAGTTTAATTTTTGGTGAACAGGATTTCATACTCTATGCAAAATATGTGTTGAAGTGGGGCTGAAGTCAAGAGAGAGAAGAAGAACTATATGAAAACCAATGACTGTAAAGGTGAAGAAGGAAACCTCAATTGCAATTTGAAATAGAACCTTGAAGTCAATGGGCCAAATGAAATTCCTTGTGTAATAACGCGGATGCCAATGAACAGACACCAGGGCTGAATTTGGTCCAACATGTCTTTATCATTGCAGAAAAAGGTTTTGCAGCACTGATGTTTTAAAACCCCCTTTCAATTAATGATTTTCAATATGTGAACAAAGTATAAAATGTGTAATATAGCCCTAAGTACCCCTGGGTTTAGTACTGTGCATCCAAAAGAAGAAGCATTAGTGTGGCTCTTTCAAATACACTTTTCCTTTAGATGTTTTTGCTATTCCTCAGAAAATGAATGGACTCACCCCACTCGCCCCAGGCAAGCTATGGGCGTAACACCCAAGAGGCTAGTGTCAACCTTTGTTATGGTGTTAAAGAGCTGACTTCAATGGGATTGCACAGAGAGTGTAAATTAATGCAGAATTTGGCCCTGTACTTTCAAGACACAGTGTATTAAAATCATGACCCTCCCAGAAGCAATATATGTTTCATAGTACCATAAAAGAACATGGTAGAAGTTAAAGTGAATATTGTTGCTATCCCTTTTCATTTCTTTCCCAGAAAGAATGGTTTTTCAAATATAAAATAATGAGTTGAAGTTCATAATTTGTTTTAAACATGATCGATTTACAGTCTTTCAGACATTGCCTATTTGAGATTAAAGAGAGAGCCTTCACAAGTCTGGTTAATTTAATTTTTTTCTGCTTCTTACAATATTAATAATATCTTTTCTTTATCAGAGATGTAAATGATCTTAAAGACATCCTTGGGGACAATTATTCCTGAAAAAGAATTGCTTTTGTGATGGCACCCTTCTTTTATTTTTGTGATGGGACATTTTGTGATGGGACTCTCCTTTTATTTACCAAGCATTGAGTGATGTATGATTTAGATAAATAAGACCACTTGAAAGTTTTTTAAAGGAGAAGGAATAATACCTTCAAAACTTCTATGCTGTCTAGCAGGCATGAGAGCTACATTTTTATAATCTTTGGAGAGATTCTGTCTGAGTAATTTGAACCCCAGAATGGAGTTTGTGTGTTTGTGTTGAACCTTCAATTCTCATAACCCACATCTGGGACTGAGGTTCAATATATTTTGAAAAATTGTAGGGAGAAGGATACACATGAGACATGAATGAACCTTCTGAAACATTCTCCATTTAGCTATTTTTTCTCCTTCAGCAGCCATGTGCTCCTTCCCTTATTCAGGAAAACACTTAAACATGTGCTTACTCACTAAGGCATCTAAACACATCTTTAAGTGTCATCCTGAACAAAGTCGATGAATCTAGCTCATGTGATCTCCTCCTCCATCTCACTGCCTCTTATGAAGTCATCGAAAGGCATTGGATGCATTGTCTGTAGCTACTGAGCAGTTAATCACAAGGATTTTCTGGTAGGCCATGAAGCTGTGGGAGAAGAAAATCATTCTGCTGCTACTGCTGCATTAGCTCTGCACCAAACTGCAGTGGTATTGCTAGGTAACAGCTTATAAAGCCTAGAGTAATAGACAGGGAATCCTCTTTGGTTTCTTAGTCATCATTCACCAAAAAATCTTTTTTTCAAGTTTTCCATGGTTTCCACCTGAAACCATAACTGTTCAAAGATTGACCCAGCTTTGGTCTGCCGAAGTTAATTTGGCCATTGACCTTGATATGCTGCAAGACCCATGAGTCTCAATTAAAACTTCTACAAAGTTAAGCTGAATTTGAGTTTATAACAAAACTCAAAAGCATGTGAGTTTTGATGACATTGGGGCTTTGTTTAAAACACTTTGCACAGCGCTAGAAAAATGGAGTATTGTTTTGTATTGGAGTGTATCAATAAACTCTGTTAGAAAAAATATATAAAATATTTTTACAATAACCCTGAGTACAAAAATAAAGGATGGAAAACCACAAGATAATATTTAGAACTCATTGGATTCCACCTAGAGTGAATTAGGTCTTTGGGTCTTTTTAAGTCCCTTTTGAGCCACCCTGGCAATGTAAAAGATACTTAAATTTGCCTGATGCTAGGAACTAAGGATTCTTTTAGCACTGGGCAATCCTGAACTAGCATAGTGCTGGTAGGCCTTCACTAGCATCTCCTACCCTGACCCTGCAGGATGGGAGGATGGGATAGGGTGGAGCCTAATGTGCTCTGGAAATCTTGGCTGGTCAAGCAGCCTCTGAAATATATTATCTGTTTTCCAAGTTTAGTTGAGATGGCCTCACACACCCTAACGTTATGCTATGCTCTGGCATAACTGTGATCTTCCTAATCAGATTATCTATTGACGGAAGACATTGAAATTATGTTTAGGTGGATGGGAAGTTAGGCTGCAATTGAGCAAAGCACTTAAACATACAAGTAACTTTAAGCACGTGCTTAAGTGCATTGACTTTAATAGGACTTAAGTACATGCTTAAAGCTAATCATGCGCTTAAGCTCTTTGATGGATTTTATGTGTCTGTTCCTGCACCTTTGGAGTTTCGCAACTGATTTCTGTGGCAGGATCAGGCCCACATGAATGATGTCTGTGACTCTTACATAATGTATTTTGTGTTAGTGTCTCAGGGAAGTTCTGTATACCAGAAATATTTGTATTGAACTTTCACAACATCATTTGGGCTCTAAGGCAATTTCAATAACACTGGAGATCAATTACTAGTGCATAATTTATCCTCAAAAAGGCTTAAAAGCTAAGATGATAAGTATCATTCTTTGAGATCGTGTTTTATCTTGCAGTATATAATACAAATGACAGTTAAAATTCCATATGTTTAGATTCCATATTGATGAAAGGACAGACTCAGCCTGGGTAGACTTCATAAATTCCTACTCTGCATAACAATAGTATCTACTCTTGTTGAATATATTTTATAAGAATATGTAATGATGCAATACGGTACAATCATTTAGTAGATTGCATGGTGAAAAGAGTGTCACAGCTCCCAATGCTTTATGAAATTTGGCTTATGAATATGCATAACTCAAAGATGCTTAAGACAAAATACCTCATGTATTTTAATTTTAACGTTATAGTCTGCTGAATGTGTATATCCTATTTCTGTGCATGTATCATTCTTGTACGTGAAGTTAGAAATATGAAGTGAGATTCTGTTTGTTGTTCTAAATGTGCTAGTGAGGGCCATTAGTGATACTTCAGGTACTTAGTGACTGACTACTTAAACCAACGACCTGTGAATGGTCATGTTTGTCCCATAACCCCAAACTGTGGTTGGTCCTAGAAAGACATGTGACCATGCCACCTGGTACTGGGATCCATCTTGAACTTGGTATTTTTCCATGGGGATTCAGGGTGCTGAACCAAGACTTCTTGCTCTGGGGGAAAGTCTATTTAAGCAATGGGAAGCCACCAGTCCTTTGTTTTCAGCTGGCCTTTGAAACTGCATTTTAATTGAGTAACTTACTTTGATAAGACTTTTTTCACTTGCAACTGCTTAAATACTACTTTTTACACTCAATACAAATTTTGTTTATTATCAAGCCCAGTGTAAATAATTGTTACGTGGAAAGGGGGAGCAACCACTGTACATATCTCTCTTTCATTGATAAAGTGGGGGGACCTTATGAGCTTTTACTGTACAAGACAGACTTATTTGGGGTTTTGGTCCCTTTTGGGCATTGGTTTCCTGTGTGCTGAGCCCTTTCATAGAAATTAATTCTAGTATAAACATGTATAAGGGAGGCTTAAAACATCAAAACAGCTATAGGCTTCTACTATTGATAATATTTTTTCAAGGATTTATAATCCACCTCTTCCAAAGCATGCATCATTTATATAAAAATGGTTGTACTAAAGCCTGCAGTTTGAATATATATCCCAAATATAGACACATTTACTCTGCTACTTACTGCATGGTCTGTGTTTGTATGTAAATGTGCTCTCTACTTTTGTATTTTGTAGTTTATAAATGATAACATCCAAAATGTAGATTGTTACTTATAATTCTGTTGTGCCCTGAAGAGGGCATATATATTTATTTTCCCCATCAGCAAGACTATCTTTGAGCTGAATTATCAAATAAGAGGGGACGAAAGTCTGTTGTATTTGGGAAGAGTAATATTAAGTTGAAAATAGTTACCAAATGAATTAATGAAAACATAAATGTATCATTAACCAATAGTTAAAACTAATAATCAAATGTTTACTTATGCCACTAGTTAATATTTCAATATCCTTGTAGCCCTTTAAGTTCCAATTACAATGAATAATGAAATTATTGACCAAAGTGTTTTCACTTTGCATCCAGCTAAGGATTCAGCATTGAAATTAATAGCATCAGAATTCATGGGAGTAAGATCGAGCCCAAAGAGTCAGGGAAGAACGTCAACTGAATTTGCAAGGTGCAGAATCAAAGCTGGAAAAATGATGGATAAAAGCAGAAAAAACTCCACTGAGTGTAATATTTTTAAAGTTAATTTATGTTGCAGAGGACAACCCACCACCACCAACAAAGCAAAACCAAATACCCTCCATAAGCCTTCCAAACCAACCAACCCCACCCATGAGAAATCATTCAAGTTACAGTATTGTTGTAGCCTTGTTGGTCCCAAGATATTAGAGAGACAAGCATGGGTGGTGGGTGAAGGTAGGGCTGGGGGAGGCAAGCCTCCAGCCCTGCCTCCTGTCATGCCCCTTCCACCCAGGCTCTGCCCCCATGGGAGCCAAGCCCCACCCCACCCCATTCCCCAGCATGCAGCTCGAACCTCCCAGGCCCCAGAGAACTGGGAGGGCAGGTGGCATGCATCCTAGCCTCCACTTCCTTGGAGCACTGGGAAAGCAGGCGGCACACAGCCCCAGCTTCCTCGGTCCTGGATCATGGGGAGGAAGGGTGCTCAGGGGCAGCAACACTCCACCCCCCGTACATCTACAGTACAATGCCTTCCCCACCTATTATACCCACTGTCCCCTGGAGACAAGGTGGTTCAGGTAATAGCTTTTATTGGACCAACTTCAGCTAGTAAAATGAGACAAGTTTTCAAGCATATACAGAACTTTTCTCCGGGTATGGGAAACATGTCTGGTCTTTTGCAACTTAACTCCTTAACAACCTGTGCTACATGGTATTTAGCTGTAATACTGACTACCTTTCCCAGACATGAAGAAGAGCTCTGTGTCTCTCAAAAGCTTGTATCTTTCAGTATCCTTGCAGTCCTTTAAGTTCCAGTTACATTTATAAGAAGGTGAGCCTAATGAAAGCTATTACCTTATCCACCTTGTATCTCAAATTATTGTTACCTTTTGAAGACTGAAGAATAATATATCTTGATTTAATCTCATTTGCAAGATCTTTAGCCTAGTCTGACTCTTAGTAATCAGAATTACTCCTGATTTACCTTAGTATGAAAGGAGAATGAGACACAGGAATTACAGTTCATTCTTCATTCTCATGTCAAACTCTGACCAACAAACTTGAAGCTCATAAATTTTGCTCTGAGTATGTTAATAATGGAAAGGAAGTTATAAAGATTCCCAGACAGATGCTCAGAAAATTTTAAAAAGTGTCAAGCACAGTCACTAACAATTCTATCAGAAATGTACAGATGTAAGAAAATCTATATATTTAGGTTCCACCTGCTGTTTTTCCTGTACTTTTTGTAATGATTTAATGTGCCTGGCCAGAACAGAATTTGTCAGGCTGTGTCCTACTTCTTAATCCTAAACGTGCACTGTGGTTTAGTTTTAACATTTCTGACCTCATGCTTCATAGTATTTTGTCCTTTGCACTGAATCCTTTAATATAGAGCAATTTAACCTCCGTAGAGCCACATTTTTTGTGCTCAGTCCATTTCTGTTATCTGTCCATTTAAAACTGCTCTCGCAAACTGTTGTAAAATTGGATTTTTTGTGTTTTTCATTTGAGTTTCTTAGATTTTATTTTGGCAATGGGTGGAAATTGAATCTTGTTTGCTTTTGCAGCTCATTACTTCCACTCGTCATAGGAACTGTACAAAACATATTTACTAAAAGAAAGTTCCTTTGTCATGCTACAAATCTAAACACTGCTTTTCATGATGATCCTGTGGTATGACAGCTAGTGATTCGTGGCCTGCTTTTGCCTTGACTGATTTCTGCCTATAAATATTGTGATAAAGTTTTCCATGCCCAACATTTCTTTTCCAATCTTGGCATAAGTTCTATAACTCTCAGGCACCTGAATGCATCTGAGAATTTGGGCTTACCTTTAGAGGCTAGCTTTATACTCTTGAAGTTTGTAAACTTTACAAAGATATTGAGATACTTCTGTTGCATCTTTAACAGATAGATTAACCCACAGAGTAGGTATTGAAAGTTAATTACTGAATGTTATTTATGGAACTCTAGTTCCTAAATAGATGATATATTTATTTGTGCTCCTTGCAAGTAGCATAGGCTTCCCAAACCAATTATAAAATCCAGTTTTTAAAAATCCCATTTTAAAACCTGGGATGTTCTTTTACTATTCCACACCATTCTGAATCTTAATGAAATCATGAGCTCAGAATCTTGTTCTGAAAGTTTTGAGAGGTTTTTTTTTTTAATTTCCAGTGCCTTTGCTGAGGCATGAGAGCTACAAAGTGAGATCATAAGGAGAGATGGAATGGGGATGGAAAAGAATGAGATTCAAATGAAGGCAACTATCTATGTAGCTGTGCCCCCATCCCTTCAGCTAAATTAATAGATGCCACTAAATTTATTTCAACTCGCCGTAGTGTTATGGGCTTGCCTACTAGGAGGGTTTCCCCATGCTCTCACAACTCTTTTTTTTTTTTTTTTAAAGATGCTCAGTTACTATTTATATGATATCATCTGCCTGTATCTTTGATATTTCTGCTTTGCGTTAAAGACAAAGAATTCCTCTCAATTAATGGGTTTTGAGGATTTCCTTCCATAAGAGCATAATTAACTCTTTGCTGGCCTAACTAATTTCTGCATTTTAAAAAGTAGTCTGATAATGACAAAAGTGGAGCACTCAATCCACAGGGTAGCCATTAACTGCACTCTTATTGTGCAGTCTCAATTCAGACTACAATTACTGTCAGAAAATTGCACTGGAAGCTACTTCTTGTACGCAAACAAGAATAATATTCATTAAAGACCATTTTCAATAAAATACAATCTATATTTTTAATGAATATTTGAGAAAGAAAATACAATCTTGGGTTCAGAAACCTTCAATATGGTTATTATTCTTTTAATAACAGTCTTTCTCATGTACATTTACTGACAGATGTAATAGAAGGCAGCAGAAATGAGATGGCTGGTGTAGGAGCTTTGACTCAGAAGAAATGAAAAGTAGAGCTCATAGTAAACTAAGTCAATGTTAAATAAGGTTTTCCTGGAACCACCTTCACCAGACACTTTTTATGGGTTTTATTGATGTCTCTAGGCTACTATACTCTACTTAAACCTTTCATGCCCAGTTATATATAGGAACATGAGAAATTATAGAGACTGAAGACCAGGTGACCCTCTAGGTCTGTTCCCTTTTAGGTTTCTTCCACAATATTTCTTTAATTCAAATACTTAACTACCTTCTCTTTAGACCATATGTAGAATTTTTTATTATATGAATGATCATACAAGAAACTTTCATTTCCTATTTCAAGAAAGTAAAACCCTGATATATCCATTAAAAAAATCTATAGTATTTTCTATGAACTATGAACATGGCCTTAAGGCTGAAAAGTCAAAGTTAAAAATGGTTCAGTGTATATCATTTTCTGGTATATCTGTTCAATACAACATGGGCTTTCATTTTTGGGCCTGCTTGTAATATTTGGCAAACATTCCATTTTCAGACTTATCCATTTATTTATTTGCTGTACAGAATTAGCCAGGAAAAGACTGTAAGGGACTGTATAGGAACACCTGTTCAGTGGCTACTATTGATAATGCAGAGAACTCAGGCTGTTGAGCAAGACAGGTATGGTGTAGTGTAACCACGGACAGTTGTTGGCACTAGTTTTGAATTGCTAATGAGTAAAGCAGCAAGAATCTGCCAATGTGACAATATCTATTAAAAATCAGGGGGAAACTGAAGTTTCTGTCTACTAATGTATTTGTTTGCAAGGTTTGGTATTATTCTCCCTTCCTCACCCATCTGCTCCAACCCCTTCTTTCTTTTACTAACAGCCTACCAGTTTAAGAGTACAATAATAACAATTGGAACAGTTATTACCACGTGACTTCATTTGTGATTGGTACTACAGCCCCTTTAATGTTAATATGGCTTAATGCCCTTCATTTAATACAGAATGAATGAATACTTGGTAACTGAACTAACAAGAAATGTGTGTTCCCAAAAGAAATAGTTTCTCCTTTAAGGGTTAGTTATTGCATTTCACGTAGCATCTAACATGTTTTTTAATTTTCTTTTTTTAAACATGGTGTGTGCCTGGATGATTCACTAATTGAATGTTGGTAAAAGTGGGTATGTTTGAAGTATCTGTGAACGTTTTGTGAATGCAAGTATTTCATTACTGTCAATTGCTGGCAGAGAGAATAATCTTCCCAACTAAACATACCCTGCTCACATGTGCCACTCATGGATGGAATGAAATGTGTTAACCTTTAAACAATTTAGAAGGTATGCCGTTACTAGATAGGACAGATAGTTACAAAGTCCTGATTAACTACAGACTACATAGACATGTGAAAACCTGTGCATAGTGAAGGCAAGAGACAGCAGCTATTATTTACCATAGTCGAGCACAGGTACAGGTCTATGATTGCTGGAATTCTGAACAGCAACATTGCCCTCTTTTGGCAAAAAAGTGCACAATATATTTACCTCTCTCCAGCAGGTAAAAGGCCTTTTCCTCTGAACATAGAAATTGTTATATAACAAGATACAAATATTAAAAGAAGGGTCAGCATAAAGAAGCCCCTTTACTAGTAAGGGACCTTGACTGGAAAGAACTCATGTCTGTGTGCTGGAAAAGATGAAGTATTGCACCTGGAGTCAAATCATTGTGCAAGCTAGTTTTACTGCAGCTCAATGTCTTAACCCTTTACCCTCTATATTGTACAGTGTTCATAAGTTTGCCACTCCAGAGCTTATTTCGATTTTCAGAGCACAAAGAAGAAAAGACCGGAATGAACGTGATTGGAGTCTGATTAGCTGTGACTTTAATGTTGCATATTATCTTGCAGAGGTTGCAGAGATACATTACAGTCTGAGGCCTTCCCAGAATCTCATGTTTAAGAGTAGATAAGAACCTGAGGGAAAGCAAGTACGTTCCAATGTTAAAAAAAAAAAAAAAAAAATGGAAATGGCTATAAAAAGCTTTGCATTGCTTTATTTTACTGACTTTCATCCAGACTGCTAGTGTACACAGTTCTCCCTACTATAGGAGCAGAATTCTCATTTTCAAAGTTAATTCGTTTTTTCATTTGCCGTTTGCTGCAGGATGATTGTCAATGAATGTCAGTAAAGTGTTAGGATGTCCCTGGCACTTTCAGAAACAGTGAAGTGGTTAAGAAGCTCTTGTTGTGGGCATTTAGTCACAGCCCTGCACTGTCTGTGATGCCCTCCACTCCACCCCACACCCCTGCTCCTCCTGTGTGGCAGGCTAGCAAATTGTTCTGAGTGGGAACTACTCAGTGACAGTTCCTACATTCCCCTGAATGCTGGGACAGCACCAGGCACTCCTTGTGAGAGCCTCACAAGGTAGGGAAAGGTCCTTACTCCCTTTTTGTAGATGACATCATTTAGCCTTAGCCACAACCTAGCCCCTTCTTATGATTTATACGTACATTTGCTTTCCCTGTCACAATTTGTGATATGAATCAGAGTTGTGCAGAACATCACAATGAGACTTGAGGCAAGAGAGGAGTTCATGTCTTGGAGGTTTGTCTGGAATCCAGATTTCCAAATTTGGAGTGCTCAGTTCTAGGGTTTGGGTTCAGATGGAACCAAGTTAATATTTGGATCTAGATTCATATTCCCCAAAATGAAGGAGCTCTCATATTCAGATATGTGGGTCCACCTCTTCCAGAAACCATATGATCTGGGCTTTGGTTTTATTACAAATTTAAATATCGGTCACATATGACAAATGGTTTGAGCAGATCAAAGCCAATTAGTCATGGTACTGAAATCAGGTGAAACGACTGTTGGAATTGAGATTTTTTATTTGTACAGAATTAAATGCCAAGGAATTACAAACTTACCTGCGTCCAATTTAAAGAAACATGTAGCTGTGAACCCACTGCATTTTGTATCACTCTTTCTGAGTTCAGTTTCCAATCCCTTTATCTTTTGTTGTGCACTTTAAGATTATATAATGAGGTGAAAGTCGTTAGATAGGAACCTTTCTTTTCCTCTTTTCGCTTTTATTCTCAAATGAATAAAAACAGTTGCTGCTAAACTATTCATTGTTTTTTTAAATGAAACTAGTGTAGCATGAAGTCATATATTTGCTGGCATGTAAATTGCGGTGCAAATACACCAGAATAGAAGTACAATTAAAGTATTTCATGTTATTAAAAAATGAAATCCCTGCCTCCATTAGCTTATCCTCGGTTTCTCTTTTTGAAGCTCTGGAAGTAGATTTAAAATAATGCCCCCTTTTCTTTCTATTTTTTCACAGTCCAACTTGCTTTGGAGGCAAGATAGCCCTACCTCTAAAGATTTCATTCTGTGAAGCCACTCAAATTTTTCATCAGTTGTCATACATCGGCTATAATATTATCTCCCTTCCTCCACTAACAGTTCTGGAAACCTGTTTTTCTCCCTCTTATGCTGATGTTAGGCTCTGGACTAAGCTTTCACAGTGAGCAGCTGAGGAAGAGCTGGTAACCTACAGTTTTCTACTCTACTGACACGGGAGATGGAAAAGAAAGTGGTTTTTGTTGTTGTTGTCTTGTCTTCTCACATGACACACTCAGCCAGACACTCTTTGACTGCTTCTTTTAGAAAGTAGGAAAAATGAATGTAAGATATACAGTGTATGTATTGGGACAGAGAACATAAATATGCAAAATGTTACTTTTAGATTTCAGTTTTAAAGTTTATGGAGGCAGGGATCAAGTTTACCTCTGTATATTTTCAACAGTGCCTAGCATGACAGGGACCTGCTCGGGAATCAGGGGCTCTGTGCTCTCCCATAAGCAGAATATTACATAACACTACTTTTAGAAAATTATGCTGCTTGTTTGCAATTAAACTGCAGCAGGATCAAATAGTTTATTCTCTCTGCATCTTCCTTGTTGTCCCCCCCTCCCACTTTCTGCAGTGTATCTTTCATTGCCACCGATAAATCTGTGTCAGCCACTGTAGGACTCTGGTTTCAAGCGAAGAAATCTAATCACTCATTGGGCACATCTGACTTTTTAGCAGGCTTCAGAGGCAATTGTGCTGTCTGTCACCGACACAGACTCACCCATTGTATGACTTTCCAGGCAGCTTTGTTCCCTTAAACATTATTTTCATTTGATTCCCCTTTGATCCTAAGGAATTTGCTTACTATTACCTGACTGAGAATACGTCCTTGTGCAAATTCCTCATGACAGCAATATGCAAACCCTTATTATGCTAAAGAATAGGTGGTTCCCTATAGCCAGATATATCTTCTGTGCAAATGTGCTTACTGACATTCAGGACCATTCACATAATGGTGCAAAAACTATTTGGGCAGCAGTTGCTTTTGGAATCAGATGTAAAATCTGTAAATGGAGGTCCTGCTTTGTGGGAGGTAGGGAAGTACATTCTTGTCTCCAATTAGCTTCTTGTTTTACAGACAGACTCACTGAGAATGCTGACCTCAGAGAATATGAATTCAGGAAGTAAGGATTTTACTAGTTGTTCTTATTTGATGTTTTGATGTAATAATTGTCATATTGTTGCCTACTGTTGGTGTTGTGGAGTTTTTATTCATACCAAATAATGCCTTAGAATTGCTGTGCTCCTTTTTTTAATTTTGAGAACAGTGAAAACTCTCATTTACAAGCTCCTAGCACTACAGTGCTAACATTTATAGCTGTTTCCAAAAAGAAAAAAAAAATCAGCACACTCCTTTACTCTCTGGCTGGAAAAGATTTGATGGAAATGGATGTCACGAGGCGAGCGCTCTTCCCCATGGCACCTCCCACTGGTTGCTCTGTGAATCAGCACTCCTGCCTCAGAGTGCCCTCTGTGGGTTGGTGTCCCAGCCTTTGGTGCAGGTCTTCTGCTGGTTCAGCTCCGTGTCCCTTCCTGGCCACGGTTCCCTTTTCTCCTCAGACTGTCCTAGGTCAGTGCCCCTGCACTCTGGGGGTTCTCCCTTCCCAGGGAATCCCCAATTCCCCCTAGACCCACCTTGCCTAAATGACCCACTGCCAGTCATCTTCTAGCCCCTTACCTCAGTGGCACACTGCAGTCTGAAATGGCCACTCATCATTGGCAAGGAGGTGTGGACCTGCTGCCTTTTCCTATCCTGGTTGTTTCCCTGAAGCATTAGTACACTCAGGCCTTGTCTCAGGCCTTGCAGCCTGGGAGTAGGCCCCCCAACTCTGCCTGCCTTTCCCCAGCATTTCTTTGTCTCTGGAAGCCTAGGAATAGAATTAGATCTAGGAATAGAATGAGACCTCCTGACTTCTTTGGCTGCAAGGCTCTGCTTCACCTCTGAGAATCAAATGTAAATCCCAGCACTAGAGTGACCTTTTATGGTTTTTTGGTCATCTTCTGATGTTAGGTCCAGAAATCAATGAATGGGAGGTTGCAGTGTGCGGTGAAGGGAGTGGGAGTGAATGAAGTAGAGGTGCAAGGGGAGCGGAGGGCAGGAAAGAGACTGATATGTTTAGATGAGAGCAAGTTCAACATGAAGGAAGGAAAGTGAAAAGAGAGAATGAGGGGTAAGAAAGAGAAGCTGTTCAGAGATATTGAGGATGGGGAAAATAAGTGAAGGAAAGGCATTAAAAACGAGAGGAAAATGAAGGAGATGTTAGAGTAAGTGTACACTGAAACAAAGCAATTGTAATGGGCTATCCTTCCCAAAGTATAAGACCATGTGTCTGTAGCTTGTGATCTGAGGCCAAAGGCTGCAAGTGCACTGTCATCCTTTAGTTACTAAACAAACTACAAAGGGAGTAAAGATGTGTGAAAATTAGGAGTTGCACCTGCTGGAAATGCTGGCTGTAGTCATACTGGGTAAAGCAAAGTATGAAAAAAAACCCATAGATTGCCTACACTTGGTGCACATTCATATTGCTAGCAGGTCCAGTCATCAGTGGGAAAGGTGGACCCAGGTCTTAGGAGGCCAATTTATTAATGCACAGCTAGAGGAGAGGCTTATGGTCATACGTATTCTGGTTTAGAAACTGATCTGTGCATAAGCAGAAGGATGGATGAACATCCCTATCCTACATCCAAAAGGCGGGTACAGATGTTGAACATCTGTGGAACAGGAGTGAGTAAAGACAATTGGTTAAGTAAGTCCCTAGTGCAAGGTGGATAGGTGAGTCCCTTATGTACTTCATGATGTTGGAATGCCCTATTTATGGTCACCATGAACTCATGGATATCACTTCCCTCTTATATAGACACCTCTTATGAGTTAAGGGACAGCATCTACAGCCATCTGCTGGGGAAACAGTAGCAGCATTGGGAAAGATTCATCCATTACAGAAGCAAAACCCCACCACTCTTGCTATAGTACAAAGCAGCCAGTGGAATGGTAGGAAAAAGTGGTGGGTGCAAGTGCCATTGCAGGGAAGGGAGCAGCCCCTAAGTTAATCAGGTGGCTTTCAGGTCAAAGCACATGGATCTATATATATATATATGTATTGCAACTGCATTATTCCCCCTGTTTCTGTAAACACTAAGGCCTGGTAAACACTAAAGGGGAAAGTCAACTTGATATGCCGCTCCAGCTATGTTAATTACGTAGCTGGAGTTGAAGTATCTTAAATTGGGTTTTGGCACTGTCCACACAGCGGGAGGTCAGGGGGAGCAGTCACTCCCATCCACTTCCCTGACTCCTCGTGAGGAGTAGGACTACCAGAGCTGACAGGAGAGCTCTCTCGGTTCCAATTAGCATGTCTTCACTGGACCCGCTAATTTGAACCCTGGAAGATCGACTGCAGCAGCATCGATCTTCTCCGTAGTATAGACGAGCCCTAACAGTTGTGTGTGGGATGTTAGGCAGGCAGTAACATTATACCAATAAAACAACTTCCAAAACAGGTCACGCAAGGACTAGAAGGTTGTGGCTATGGCATGATTTTGGTATTGGCTCATCCTCAGATTCTCTGCACAGGGATGAATCCACCTCAACTAATAATACAAGATTATTCTAAAGCAAATGGTAGTTGGCATGAGGATAAGGCAGGGGCGGACAAGACAGCTTCTGTGGGCCAGATCTGGCTTGCCAAGCTGGTTGATCTGGCCCATGGCCGCCCTGCCACACCCTCACCCCCAGGCCATTCGAGACCTGAGGACGGGGGAGTGCACAAAGTCTCCTCCCCCCAGCCAGGGGAGCGTGACACCAGAGGGAACTGCCAGCTGATCAAAACAGCTAGCAGTTCTCTCTAGGTGCTGGAGGGTTGGGAGCACAGACTTCACTCTCCCACACCCTCAGGCCAATCAGGGTCTGTGGGCGGGGGAGCATGGGAAGCCCCCTGGCCCTGCCCCTTCTGCCTGAGGACCACAACTACTTTGGAAATTTGTGAAGTGACTCCCCTTCAAAAATTATTGCCCACCCCTGGGACAAGGACTACCTGTTGGGTGGTTAAACTAACTTCAGAGGTAACACACAGCTCTGAACAAGATGTAGGGGATACAGATGCCCTGATGCTTCCCTGAAATCAGACACAACTAGCAGAAGCTTTGGAGATGGTAAAGACAGACTGCGCAGTCATTAAAAACATGACAATCATCATACAGCTCTCTAGTCGGACCATGAGGAAGGTAACAAATATAGGCAACAAATCCACTTGTAGCATATGTACAATAATCATTTGTTTGCATGCCAAATTACTGGTATGTACGTATTGCTCAGATACTGCTTAACAAAGATGAATGTGTGATAGCAGCAAATGAGGGCCATCGATATGTCATAACCGAAGCTCCCCCTCCTGCCTTATTTGCCTCCTAGAGACACTATAGGTGCACACAGTTATACCAACCAGGGATGCACTTGCTGTTCTGAACAAAGAGACCCTTGCTGTCCTTCACCTCAACTTTATCTCCAGTGGTGAAGGAATCACAAGGTGGATACAGTTCTGTACTGCTCAAGCGCTAAGTCTGCTGTTTATATTATGATAGACAGTAGGAGTTACTCTAACCCTAGGCAGCCAGCCAGCCAACCAATCATGCTGTTTTTCTCTCATGTTCCATGTTGGACATGTAGTTAGCAATTATCTTAGAAACAACTCAACAGTTTCTGTGAGTCAGAACACATTATTGCCCGGGACAGCTCCAAATGGTATCTACCAGAGTATGGGAAATACTAAGAAGGTGAAAAACACACATTTTTAAGCCGATCAGATTAATATTATGCCCTGCAGGCTGCAGCCAGCCCACCCAAACATTGCACGGAGACATACTGAGAAGGTTGACTGCTTCCCAGCTGCAGGCCAGAAAATGGACCTTTAACACTCAGTGGAGATTTCCCTCATTTGTGGACTTCGAGTAAAATTTTTCAGAGAGCCTAACGCCCAGGCTTTTAAGGGCATTTGGATGTTGCCCCATTCGACATTGCAAGGCCCAAGTGATTTAAATAGTCCCATTTTCAAAAGTGACTTAAGTTCTCAGGTCTAAATCCCAGGTGCTCTTGAAAATCCCTCTAATGGCTCATCTGCATCTACATACTGCTAAACACTTTTAAAAACCTAGCCCTTCAGCCTTGCAATGGTGAGTAGAGCAACACCTTATATACCTTTGAAACCGGATCCTAAGTCCCATTTTCATATAGTTAAGGTACTTTTGAAAATGTTGCTCATTATCTAGCAGTTTCAGATAAGCAGACTTCTAATTAATCTACAGCTTTCATAAATCAATATCTCTCTCTGCATGACTGAGTTGCTAAGTCAGCTAATATGTTAGTTTTTAAAGTGCCACTGGACTGACTCCTTGTTGTTTTTGCTGAAACAGGCTAACAAGGCTACCTCTCTGAAAAAGTGGGCTGTGCCCACGAAAGCTCATGATACCATCTACATGTTTTGTTAGTCTATAAAGTGCTACCAGATCATTTGTTGTTTTTTAAATTTATCCTGTACAGACTAAGGCTACATCTATACTGTAGCCTTTTTGCGGAAAAGCATATGCAAATGAAGCACAGTGTGGAATATTGCCACGCTTCATTTGCATAAGTAATGAGCAGCCATTTTTCCTCAAGAGGCTTTTGCGCAAAAATGAGCCGTGTAGACGGCTCATTTTTGCGCAAAACCCCCCTCTTGCACAAGAGCCGTTCTTCCTCATTTTTCTTTCTTCCTCTTCCATGCTCGGCTACTTCCTGAAGTCTCTGAAATAAGTCAGCTCAGTTTTTGGCCTGTTTAACTGTACGAGATTAGCACTTCAGGGCAGGGGTTGTCTTGATATCTGTGTGCTGTACAGGTTCCCAGGACGTGACAAATAATGCAGAATAATATTAATGAGAAAATGTACCAGTGCTGAAAGCATAGATGCACAGCTAGTTAAGTAAGGAGAAGATCTATCAAAATGAAGGCAAATGTTATCCCTCATAAACAGAATATTAATATTTATTTAAGGGTGGCTGTTAAAGTGAGATTTATACACTCTTTGCATCTACACACCACCCGAAACTCGAAATAAGATATGCAATTTGTGCATGCATAGCTTATTTCGAGTTTATTTTTAAATAGTTTATTTTGTCATTTGGCGCTGTCTACACAGTGTCAAATTTCAGAATACAGTGTTATTTTGAGCCATCTTTTACTCCTCATACAGGGTGTGTCTAGACTACATCCCTCTGTCAGCAGAGGGATGTAAATGAAGCATTTCGAAAGTGCAAATGAAGCCGGGATTTAAATATCCCATGCTTCATTTGCATAATTACATAATGGCACTCTTTCAAAAAAGCGCTATTTAGAAATTGAAACCTCAGTCTAGACGCAGTTCTTTCGAAAATGGGGTGTTTTTTCAAAAGATCCTGTAAACCTCAAAAAATGAGGTTTAAATGTAAAAAATGAGGTTTACAGGATCTTTCGAAAAAGCACCCCATTTTCGAAAGAACCGCGTCTAGACTGTGGTTTCAATTTCAAAATAGCACTTTTTCGAAAGAGTGCCATTATGTGATTATGCAAATGAAGCATGGGATATTTAAATCTTGGCTTCATTTGCACTTTCAAAGTGCTTCATTTATAGCCCTCTGCCAACAGAGGGATGTAGTCTAGACGTAGCCACAATGAGGTTTACAGGGATGGCAAAATAGCGTGTATGCTATATTTCGAAATAGCAGATGCATTCAAAGACCTCTGGTACCTCGGGTATCCTGAAATAACTTTGCTGTGTAGACATACCCTTTGAGACCTCTGGTACAGAATGATGGAAACAAAAATGATGGGTGTAAAAAACTGAACAGTCATGGTGGGACAATTTCCAGGTATCTAGTAGCTTGGGATTTCCTTGACTGTCACTAATGTGGAACAAAGTCTATGCTAATTGATCTTCTCCAAGTGATGAATGAAGATCAAGGATCCATGCTGATATTATTATGTGGCATTGACACAGCTGACTGTAGGGAGTTGTTGGCAAACCTCTGTACTGAAGCAGGAGTAGGCCAGGTTGCTCAGAAGTAGATTTTTTCCCTTCTATGGACCGCTCTCAAGAGGTATGTTGGCAATGGTTACCTTTCTCAAGGGCACTCTCATATGATGTTCTATAGGGTTACCTCTTTCTCACTCTTGTTCTATGTGCATATGAGGCCAGAGGACAGCTTCATGAGAAAGCGTGGATTACAGCATGACACCCAGCTTTATATTTGTATCTCTTCTGATTCAGGTAGTACACTCGAGTGCCTCTGCCAGTGTCTAGTTGAGATTGGGGAACTGCCGAGAGCAAACTGGGAGAGCTCCAATTCAGATAAAACAGGAAGATTTGGAAAAGCTATAAAAAGATGTGACAAAGATTACATCTGCCTCTCTGAGAAGGTGTCAGTTCCTGCTACTGGCACTCACCCCATTTCTTCCTGGGTGATCAGATTTTAAGGGCAGCCAATACGTGTTTTTCCAGCTGTGTCTGACTAGAAGATGGTGACTCTTTGTTTACTACTGTGATGAATGCATTTGGCTCCTCAGGGTTAGAAAAATGCACAGTGCTTCTCTGAGGCTGCATTTTAAATCCACTCTGAAACTGCTGGAGAAATTGGAAGCATACTTGCTTAGCAGGGTGTCCTATATGAGTGGCACTGGTTGCATATGGGCCTCCAAGTTGAATTTACAGTGAAGCCCTAAGTGGTCCAGGACCTGCCTGCATGGGAGTCCTCCTCTATCCTCTTATGGTGCTGCTGCAGCAGAGAGCAGTGGACACACTCAAGCTGGACCTTCATGTGTCTGGACAGCTTTAGTCAGCCTGCTCCCTGGGGATATGTCTACACTTGCACCCTAGTTCAAACTAGGGATGCAAATGTAGGCGTTCGAAATAGACAGTGAAGCGGGGATTTAAATATCCCGCGCTTCATTAGCATGATCTCACCGGCGCGTTACTCCGATCAACAGCTGTTTCGAAAGTGAAAGTGCGCGCCGGGACGCGTTAATTTGAACCAAAACCCTTGGTTCGAACTAACGTTACTCCTCATTTTTTGTAGGCACCTAGGCACTTATTTATTAGCTGTATAAATCTAAATCAATAAAATAATAGTCCAATACCTTTTACACAAGATAGTTCTTTCTTTCTTTCCTTATTCTGTGTAAGGAAAAATTGAAATGAATAATGGAAAATTCTTATATGATTACATGGCTTCCTCTATCATTTTCTACCATGAAAATGAGACACAAGTAAAACCATGAAGGACGTCAATAAAAATCTCAATGCATGACTGTTTCATACCTTAATATGCAGTGCTGCCTACCAGAGAAGTTCCTCAGACCAAGGTACAATTAGATCCTAGGGAAGTAAAATACAAACACAAGAAAGGTTTTGATGGATAAAATATCCTTTTGTAATTCCCTAAATAACTTTTGTTTTCCAACAGCAAAATGTGTACAGCCAAGATTTTGCAAATAAAAATCTTAATATTTATGGAATAGTAAAATAAAAATATATCGTTGTCAATGTTAGATGATAACATGGCTATTTAACCTAACAGTACTGCATATGCCTCTGAATTGTAAGGAGGAATCCCTCCCTCCTTCTCCCTAGTGAGATAAATATGGTTTGTCACATTGAGAGAATATTCTGTACCACAGGAATAATCAGAACATATTGTTGGCTCCAATTTTCCATCATTTATTTTTTTGGTATCAAACAAAAGTAAAGTTCAGCACACAATTTGGTCATGGGTGGAAAGAGAATTAGCCATATAATGTGCACTACTCTTGGATGTAAAACTTGAAAGAAATGCTGCCTGTGTCAATTCACATTGTTCATTGTGCTTACTAATACTATGAAAGGATTTTGATTTTCGTTATTATGTACTTTGCATGTTGTTTATATTAAATCAATGTACTGCTTACCTCCTTGTGTCCCTGCAGCTGATCCATAAGGCTTTTTTGAAAGAAAACTGAACTCACACAGACAAAGACTGATTCCTCATTCATCTGACATGTCATGCCAACAAATAGGTTTTTTGTGCACTCTGTCAGTGTCTTAATCAGAGTGTCACACCAGCCCATAGCACCTTCCCAGCTCTGAAACCTCTTCCAACACTTAATCCTTCAACTTGTATATGTTGTAAAGACATTCAGATGAGGCTTGATAATAAATTAAATTTACATGTTTCTGTCATCACTTTGTTTTGTCACACATCATAATTACTCTTGATTCCCCCCTCTTCTTTTAAATTCTGAAAGAAAACTCCTGGTAGTTTTTTTTTAGCTTTGTTTTATTCTGAACATAGTATTTTGTACTGGTGAATTATCTTATCTAATGCCTGTCATATGGTCAGATGGACTAATGTATGAAGATGCATCTCTATCAGTAAGTCAAGGATTGTGAATAAAGAATCTGTATCTGGCTCACTTTGTGAGAGAGGAGAAATAAACAGAATAGATTTTTTCATAATCACAAATTGCATATTGAAACACCATGTACTGGGCATGGGGTACAGATTCTATACTTTCACCATTATGAAGAAAATATTCAGTTTTAGGAGCTATTAATTACATAAACCACATTAACTACTACTGAAGTCCTGTGTACATAATCATATCAGTAATGCAGGTATTTTGTGCTTAGGCTGGAATGGTCATATGGAAATATATAACCTGATATTCTGAGATGCTGAACGCATGATATTCCCACTGCCCTCCAACGGAATTGAGTGCAGCCAGTCAGCACCTTGCAGGATGGTGTCCTTACATCTGCAGCATTGACTAGACACAATTATTTATGCATTTAATGCAGAAAGACAGTGTTTCTCAAACTGGGGTCTGTGGGCCCCTGGAGTGTCCATGAGGAAAACTCTAATGGATCCACAGGTCCCACTGACTAATTCCTACTCCTCCGTCCCTAAACTCCTCCCCTTTCTACAGCTAAGGTAAGCTCCCTACCTGCCTTGCTTCTGCATGGCTCCAGAAGTGGCCGCCAGATCCCTGCAGCCCTTATGGCAAGGGAAGCTCTGTGTGCTGGCCCTACCTTGAGTGCCAGTTCCACAGTTCCCATTGGCTGGGAACTGTAACCAATGGGAACTGAGGGGTGGCACCTGAGGGTGCAAGATCAGCATGTGGAACCTCCCTGGCTGTCCATGTCCTTACTGATCACAGTGACTTGGTAGCCACTTCCTGGGAACTGTGGTAAGTGCTATGTGGCCCTGCACCCCATAACCGCTCCCACTCCCAACCATCTGTCCCAGCTGAGTCACCTCCCACACCCATACTGCTTCCCAGAGTCCCCACACACACCAGCACCCAACCTCCTGCCCCAGCCCAGAGTCCCCCTCCTGAACCCCAAAACCCTTCACCACACCAGAGCTCACACTGCCAACTGGAGTCCTCATCCCCTGCCACAGCCCAGAGTCCTTTCCCAAACCCAAACTCTCCCAAAGCCCACACCCCCGCCAAAACCCTGCCCCATCTTGCACTTCAAACTCCTCATCCCTGGCATTCTGGAGACACTAAATTATTTGTTTGTGGTCATTTAGGAGTAGTCTCACTTTTTATTTAAAGACTGGAGTCTGACATAATCTCACTGTATTTTTTGGATCTTCATAAAGATGAGGCTAATCTGAGCAAAGCTTTGTGAAACCTGCTTTAAGAATAGTTTCACTTTTTAAATGATTGGATGTTCTTATCCTTATATAAGGTATAACAATCTGTAGTTGATGAGTAAGACCTGAGCTTCTATTTCTGTTGATTACTTTTACTAGGCCGAGTTGTAGGTGACCCATATTTCTTCTGTACAAAATCTGTTAGAGAAACAGGTATTAACTAACATAAAGTTCAAATATTCACATTGTGAACTTTGGGATCAGATTTTATTTATTTAATCTCATTTCACCTGCAGCAAATTCAGGGTAATAGAATATCAAAGTGTTTTTGTATTACAATTACAGTGAAGGCCATTGGCCTGGTTATATCTGTTCTGCTGTAGCAAAGATATGTCAGAATAATGCTGTGTTGTCTTTCAGCCGAACTATGTCAAGTGGTTTTCAGTGTAATTCAGTAAGGCTAGATCTACACTATAGCTTTTTCTGATAGTTCTTCTGGAAGAGGCTTTTCCTCCATTTGGCCCCGTCTAGACAGGGCCAAATGGCAGAAAAGCCTCCTCTTTCAGTGGAGCCCTTATCCCTCATAAAACAAGGTATACAGAGTTCCCTGAAAAAGCGTGTTTGCTCTTCCGCAAAAAAAAGCGGAAGAGCAAATGCGTTCCTTGGACATGGCAGAGTCCTACAAACTCTGCAGTGTAGACGTACCCTAACACTGACCTATGAACCAAAATAAGCAAATGAGAATGGTTTTTGTAACTCTTGTGTTCTCTATGGAAGAAAATCATAAGCCCTTTTCTTAACATGAAGGCTAAGTATGTGCCTCAAACTAGCAGGTAACTCTGGTCATACTCTCAGTTTTGCTAATCTAGAGATGAGAATAGACTTTCTCTGGGAATTTTCTTCATATGGCAAATTAATAAATATCACATTGGGATTGGAACTATTGCACCCGCTTCTCCTATTTTTAACCCACTTTGCTGACTATACAAGGGCTCCAGACCACAAGTAAAACCAAACCAGTTGAAAAGTCTCAGAAGGATAGCCGTGTTAGTCTAACTTAAAAAAACAACTTTGCATCACTTTAGAGACGAACAAAAATATATATGTAGTATCATAAGCTTTCATGGGTTTGTCCACAAAAGTTCGTGATACTATATACTTTTGTTAGGGTATGTCTACACTACAGCGTTATTTCGAAATATCTAATTTCGAAATAGTTATTTCAAAATAACGCGTCTAGACAAAAAATGCATTTCGAAATAGCATTTTGCTATTTTGAAATAGTGCGTCCACACTGATTGGACACTGACTCACATATAAGGCTGGCCGGAACCGGTTCTGGCAGGGCATCAGGTCAGGAGTTACTTTGTGTGGCTGCTGCCTGAGGCTATCTGAGGCCTATGCTTAAAGGGACCCCCCCTGGACAGCCAGTTCTCAGGTTTCCCTGCTTGCTTGCCTACCTCACTGAGGGACAGCAAAGCATTTTTTCCGCTGCGTGCTCTGGTTGCAAGGACATCACAGCACTCTGCAGCATGGAGCCGGAGCTGCCCCTGGGCACTCTGGTGCTTCTCTTGGATGTATTGCTGCGAGCCTGGCAGCACTTTCTGCAGGCTGCCTCGCAGGATCTGCAACAACCCAACCCCCAAGCCTTCTTCCAGACCCTCCTGGGGTATGTGGAGGAGCAGCTGCAGCTCTGGATGCTAGCGTGCCCCGCCACATCTGGCATCTGGACACCAGCACCGACTGGTGGGACCACATCGTCCTGGAGCATTGGGGAGACCAACAATGGACCCGGAACTTCAGAATGAAGAAGGACACCTTCCGGGAGCTCTGTGAGTGGCTCGTCCCTGCTCTGTGGCGATGGGATATGCACATGAGGCCCGCCATTCCCCTACAGAAGCGTGTGGCCATCGTCCTATGGAAGCTCTCCACGCGGATAGCTACTGATCCGTAGTGAACCAGTTCGGCGTGGGGAGATCTATCGTCGGAGCAGTGCTCATACAGGTTTGGCAATCTCTGGCCACTGTGTCAGGAGGGGGGGTGCAAGGAGGGAATGGGCTGCCTTAGGGAAAAGGGGGGCAGGTGGTGAAAGTCCCCTCCCCGGGAGGGTTTGTTCTGTCCCGCCCACACTAAGGACTGCCCGCGGTGACCAGGATTGCAGGGGGGGTTGCTCCTGGGGAGTGGGGGTGTGGGGCAGTGGCAGGGAGGGAGCACTCTCAGCCACCCTGGCACCCCAGTGACTCTCGGTTTTGTGTGTCCCTCTGCAGGTGGTCAAGGCCATCAACAGAGTGCTGCTCCGCAGAGTCATCCGCCTCACCAATGTCGACGCAGTCATCGAGGGGTTTGGCACCCTGGGCTTCCCCAACTGCAGGGGGGCTATTGACGGGGGACACATCCCTGTCTGTGCCCCGGACCACCAGGCCTCCCTGTACATCAACCGGAAGGGATACTTTTCCGTCATCCTGCAGGCTGTGTCTGACCACCGGGGCCACTTTATGGACATCAATGTGGGCTGGTCCGGCAGAGCACACGATGCGCAGGTCTACCATAACTCCGCCGTGTGCCAGAGGCTGCATGCCGGGACTTTCTTCCCCGACTGCCACATCACGGTCGGAGATGTGGACATGCCTGTCTGCCTGGTGGGGGATGCAGCTTATCCCCTACAGCCCTGGCTCATGAAGCCCTATACAGGACACCTAAACCCTTCCCGACAGGCATTCAATGCCAGGCTGAGCAGGGCCCGCATTGTAGTGGAGGGTGCCTTCAGCCAGATGAAGGCTCATTTTAGATGCCTCCTCACCCACCTGGACCTCTCCGAGCAGAATATTCCACACATGGTTCACAGTGCCCCCAGGTGCTGCTGCTGGTAGTCCTCTTGTGCACGGGTCAGCCTGCAGAGTGCTTGGGTGTGGGAGGATGCCCTGGGCGAGGTGGTGTGCCCTGCACTCGCACCTGGTGCAGCTGTAGGCAAACAAGAGAAGTGGTCAGTTATCTCTGGGGACATGGTGGGTGAAGCCCAGCCCCCCTCTGCAAGCGAGGACGACAGAGCCGATGTGCTTGCACACAGGCCATGTTCAGGATGTCCTGCTATCCACGGGAGTGGGAGCTTCCCCGAGACTACACCCATGACCCTGTGCTGCATCAGTGTGGGTGTGTGGGGAGGGGGGGAGATGTCCCCTGCCTCTGTGTTGATGGGGCTTGTGGAGGGAGAGCATCCTGCTGTGTCCCACCCCGGGTTCAGGAGCATGTCATGTCTCTTCACACACACACATGTGGCTAACAGACCAAGGCCCCTGTCTGGCAGCCAGCTGGGGCCACGTGCCCAGGGTGGCACGGCACATGCTCGCACGTGCACAGATTGCTGCATGATCCGTGGTCAGCAAGGCCCACGGGTGCAGTCCTTGGTCTCCCTCCTATCCCACCCCCACATAAGGGGACAGTGATGGCACTCACATGTTGTTGCCTCAACAGCCTCAGACAACACCGGCAACAGGTCCTCTGGGATGGCTCACGGGTCCTGGCTGCATGGCATGCTCCCTCTGGCTCCTGCAGCTCCTGGCCCTCCTCCTCCTCCTCCATGCCTGCATCAGGGCCCTCTGTCCCAGGGTCGATGACCACCTGGGGGGCACGAACCGTCCCACCCCCCCAGGATGCGGTCCAGGGCATCCAAATAGGGGCAGCTCTCTGGGTCTGCTCCTGGTTCGGAGCTGCCCTCTGTGGCCCTGGCATACGCCTGCTGCAGCTCCTCTATTTTCATCTGAACCTGCTCCTGGGTTCGGATGTGGCCTTTGGTGGCCAGGCTGGCAGCCATCTGGCTGTAGATGGCCGCGTTTCTCCATCTAGTGCGGAGATCATGGACATTGGCGGCATCCCCCCAAACCTCAATCAGGTCCATGATCTCCAACCTGGACCAGGAAGGTGCCCACTTTCTCCGGCCCCTGGCAGGCTCCTGGGAGCTGCCCGACTGGTCCTGGGGAGCGGTGGAGGGCTGGCTGCCAGTGGCTTGCTGGCTCATGCTGCAGCCTGGGTCAGAGGCAGCAGCAGAGTGGCTCTGGGCTGGCAGGCCTGGTGCTAGCCACAAAAGACTGTGACCAGACTCTACCCCTTTAAGGGCTCTGGGAGGGGGAGGGAGGAGAGGAGTTTTCCCATTTGTGCCCAGAGTGGCCACCAGGGCACCCTGGGAAGGGCTGGAGGCCCCCTATTTTGAAATAGCCCCTATTCCCTGTCTATGCATCGCCTATTTTGAAATAGCTATTTAGAAATAGGCGCTATTCCTCATAGAATGAGGTTTACCAATTTTGAAATAAGCCCTCCGCTATTGCAAAATAATTTTGAAATAGCAATTGGCTTGTGTAGACGCTAGGAAAGTTATTTCAAAATAACAGCTGTTATTTTGAAATAACTGTGCTGTGTAGACATACCCTTAGTCTCTAAGCCTTGGTTTACACTAGGGAGTTATTTTGATATAACCCCCCTTATTTCAAAATAATAAGCAGAGCGTCCACACTACCAAGCCCGTTATTTTGAAATAGTTGGCTGGTTCTTTCAGAATCTATATTCCTGCTTTCCTTGAGGGTATGTCTACACTTGCACCCTCTTTCGAGAGAGGGATGCAAATGAAGACATTCGAAATTGCAAATGAAGCAGGGATTTAAATATTCCACGCTTCATTTGCATAATCGTGTTATGGCGCTATTTCGAAATAACCCTTATTCCTCATACAATGAGGTTTACCAGTTATTTTGAGAGAAGGGTTTTCTCTCGAAATAACCGCATCTTAACAGCGTCTGTTATTTCGAAATAGTGCTATCCCAGCTTCATTTGCATCCCTCTCTAGAAAGAGGGTGCAAGTATAGACATACCCCAGTTGGAGAATAAGATTATTTCAAAATAGTTATTTCAGGAATTATTATTTCTAAATTAGTTATTTCAAAATAATTTCCTAGTGTAGACATGCCCTAAGGTGCTACAGGACTACTCTTTTTTTTCCAAACCAGTTGAGTTCACTGACAACTACCCTTGTCCCTCAGAATCACACTGCCTGATGGGATCAAAGATGCCAGATTCACAGTCACTCCTTTTCCCCCCTTGGGGAAATATTTATCATCCCTACTCAGTTATATATAGTGGAAAGTGTATATAGTCTTCAGTCTGAATAAGATCATACCCACTGTTAGACAAGCACAGTAACAACTGATTAATCACTATTTATGTAGCCAACCCTTAGTTACATCATGTCTATTGCAGGGAGACTGTCCTTTCTGCCACTTCTTGCCTATTCAAACTTGATCACCTCAGGTGAAACTTATTAGGTGTTCCCAGATGGAATAAGTGATGAGCAGGGAAAAGGAAGATACAGAGCTAGCAGGCTTTTGCTGGCTGTGTAGCCTCAGGAAAAAGTTTTGTCCGTGCATATTTAGATAAGGAATCCCATGAATTTAAGAACTGGAAAAGTTGACTGCCATAAATTTGTAATTAAGCTAAGCTTGAAAGCTAACCTTTGCTGAAAGCTGTCTGCCTTACAAAGTGAGACACAACTAAAATATGCTACAGAAAAGATGGAACATTCCCGATCTCTGTTGTCCATTTGCAGGAGCCTTCACGTTTGCAAGGATAAATGTTAGCTAATTATTTTCTTCTTCTGAAGATTTTCATCTGAATGTATGTCTTGCTACATGGCATTTAAGCCTTCATTGGAATAAACTGTAATTTTAAAAAAGAATCAGAATAGTTACAGAAAAATTGAATGTTGCAAGTTCTATGGAAAAGTTCTGACCAACCCCCCGTGATCGCAAAACAACCCCAGAGCACAGCCTGTGTGTTCTGATAATTTTTAAATGATAAATTTATACTTAGTTCTTTAAACTGCTGTAGTACTTTGCATTTTAGATTTTCTCCATATTTGCTAAATGTCAGGAAAGTGAAGATACATTGCATCTACCTGGAAATCACAGAAATGATTAGAAGTAGACAATTGTGGAGGAAAACAACAAATACATTTAGGATGACAAGTCCGAAGGCCAGATGTTGAGTTCAATTGCACCAGTATAAATATGCAGTAGTTCCACTGAAATTAATGGAGTTAATTTGGATTTAAGATGGTACAACTGAGTTTAGAACTCAGACAAAAGTGTCCAATGACTTTGCATTTTGAGCACACACTACCTATAGATTTCAACCATATTTTTTTTTTGCTTATGGTTTGTTCCAATCTTGTTTTGCATATTGCTGTGATCTTCCTCTTTAGCAACATTTAGCAACAGGTGGGTCTGAGGATTAATCAGTTACACACATTCACCCACTCACTTCTTCCTACTTTTAAACACCATGCACACTGAGACATCTAAAACCTGAAAAAAAATAAGAATTACTTGAATTCACAAATGATCACACGTGTACCATGGACCATTCCATGAATACTCGGAAAAAAAGCATACCTACATAAGAACATAAGAATGGCCGTACTGGGTCAGACCAAAGGTCCATATAGCCCAGTATCCTGTCTGCCGACAGTGGCCAGCACCAGGTGCCCCAGAGAGGGTGGACCGAAGACAATGATCAAGCGATTTGTCTCCTGCCATCCCTCTCCAGCCTCCGACAAACAGAGGCCAAGGACACCATTTTATCCCCTGGCTAATAGCCTTTTATGGACCTAACCTCCATGAAATTATCTAGCTTCTCTTTAAACTCTATTATAGTCCCAGCCTTCACAGCCTCCTCTGGCAAGGAGTTCCACAGGCTGACTACACGCTGTGTGAAGAAGAACTTTCTTTTATTAGTTTTAAACCTGCTACCCATTAATTTCATTTGGTGTCCTCTAGTTCTTCTATTTAGGGAACTAATAAATAACTTCTCTTTATCGGCCCTCTCCACACCACTCATGATTTTATATACCTCTATCATATCCCCCCTCAGTCTCCTCTTTTCTAAACTGAAAAGTCCCAGTCTCTTTAACCTCTCCTCATATGGGACCGGTTCCAAACCCCTAATCATTTAGTTGCCCTTTTCTGAACCCTTTCCAAGGCCAAAATATCTTTTTTGAGGTGAGGAGACCACATCTGTACACAGTATTCAAGATGTGGGCGTACCATAGTTTTATACAGGGGCAGTAAGATATTCTGGGTCTTATTTTCTATCCCTTTCTTAATAATTCCGAGCATCCTATTTGCCTTTTTGACCACCGCTGCACACTGTGTGGAAGTTTTCAGAGAACTGTCCACGATAACTCCAAGATCTCTTTCCTGATTTGTCGTAGCCAAATTAGCCCCCACCATACTGTACGTATAGTTGGGGTTATTTTTCCCGATGTGCATTACTTTACACTTATCCACATTAAATTTCATTTGCCATTTTGTTGCCCAATCACTCAGTTTGGTGAGATCTTCTTGGAGTCCCTCACAGTCTGCTTCTGTCTTGACTATCCTAAACAGTTTGGTATCATCCGCAAACTTTACCACCTCACTGCTTACCCCTTTCTCCAGATCATTTATGAATAAGTTGAACAGGATTGGTCCCAGGACTGACCCTTGGGGGACACCACTAGTTACCCCTCTCCATTCTGAAAATTTACCATTTATTCCTACCCTTTGTTTCCTGTCTTTTAACCAGTTCTCAATCCAAGAAAGGACCTTCCCGCTTATCCCATGGCCATGTAATTTACACAAGAGCCTTTGGTGAGGGACCTTGTCAAAGGCTTTCTGAAAATCTAAGTATACTATATCTACTGGATCCCCCTTGTCCGCATGTTTGTTAACCCCTTCAAAGAACTCTAATAGATTAGTAAGACAGGATTTCCCTTTACAGAAACCATGTTGACTTTTGTCCAACAAATTATGTTCTTCTACATGCTTCACAATTTTATTCTTTACTATTGTTTCGACTAATTTGCCTGGTACTGAAGTTAGACTTACCGGTCTGTAATTGCCCGATCGCCTCTAGAGCCCTTTTTAAATATTGGTGTCACATTGGCTACCTTCCAGTCATTAGGTACAGAAGCCGATTTAAGGGATAGGTTACAAACCACAGATAATAGTTCAGCAATTTCCCATTTGAGTTCTTTTAGAACCCTTGGATGAATGCCATCCGGTCCCGGAGATTTGTTAACATTAAGTTTTTCTATTTGTTCCAAAACCTCCTCTAATGATACTTCAATCCGGGACAGTTCCTCAGATTCATCACCCACAAAGGACGGTGCAGATTTGGGAATCTCCCCAACGTCCTCAGCCGTGAAGACTGAAGCAAAGAAATCATTTAGTTTCTCCGCAATGGCTTTATCGTCCTTGATTGCGCCTTTTATAGTTCGATCGTCTAGGGGACCCACAGGTTTTTTAGCAGGCTTCCTGCTTCTAATGTACTTAAAAAACATTTTGTTATTTCTTTTTGAGTTTTTGGCTAGCTGTTCCTCAAAATCTTTCTTTGCTTTTCTTATTACATTTTTACACTTGATTTGACAGTGTTTATGTTCCTTTCTATTTATCTCACTAGGATTGGACTTCCACTTCTTAAAAGATGCCTTTTTGTCCCTCACTGCTTCTTTTACATGTTGGTTAAGCCTTGCACAGTATGGTCTCATTAGGGATCTTTGGATTTATGTGGAACAACCATGAGTGACTCTTTAAGCAGATTTTCAGAGTTTGCACTGAAGCAGTATGTTGGGAACACCCCAAGACCTTTAGCACAAAAGGGGCCTTAAGAAAGTGTTAAACCTTTTATTGCAAAAAATGACAGTCTAACTGCCAGCAGTGTTGTGCTTCTAGCTGAGTTAGAAAATACTTTTCATCACACTGAAGAGATTGCTCCCCTCCCCCCGCAATGCAGTTCAAATCTTTAGGAAAAACCATATTAGATACATAAACCTTAAAGCATGCATTAAGTATTCAAGTAGGGTTATGACAAATGTTATTAAACCTTGGCCCATTTCATCTAGTGTTTATGTAGCTTTTATACCTCTAGGTGATAAATTACCAAATCTGATGTTCACAAATATCAACTAATAACATATAATGAAAAGAGCCTTAATGGAGAAAAGCATCAGATTTGTTTGACAATTCTCTTTTTAATCTAATTTAAATAAGCAGTTCTTTTAATAGGATAAAATACACCTGATAAAAGAAAAAAAAATCTCAGTTAATATATTTAGTGGAGCATTTATTCCCTTTTTTGAAAATTCCATCAAAATATCAGTAGTGACCTGTCTTTGCTCTTCATTCTGTTGAAAGTGGCCCCCCACTAGCTTTTGAGCATCTATCGTACTATTGTCTTGTAAAATGCATAAATACAGCCAACTCTGTGCACCACACAGAATACTTAAATCGAGCTAGTCTTTGTTTGACATCCAGTTTGTCTGGCATCTGACATTAGCATTGCTAAGTACCTTACTGCTAAGTGCCTACCAATTCAGATATTGTACCACCACATCATTCACCCAGTTCAGCAGCCAAAAAACAAAACAAGAAAGCCAAGAGAAAAGAGACCCTTTGTACCCAGGGAGGTATTATTATGAGAAATAAAAAATGCTAATTTAAAGGCTTTGGAAATGGGAATGTTACGGGAAATTTAAAAATCTATTCTAAAGGATTAAAATAGGAAATTTGATTTTTTTAAAAATTGTTTCCTCACAAGCCATGGCTCCATGGCAGACGACAGCTACACTTTGGAGAGCAGCTGTGCTGTACAAAAATGTAAGATATAGTGCCCAGGATGTCAATACCCAAAGTAGCAATCCTTTCATGACTGCTTAGTTCATATCAGGACTTCAGCAAGACAGACTGAGTTAACCAATTTGTAGTCTTGGAAGCGATGGCAAACTAAGCAGCTCTCTGGGCATATCTACACTATGAGATAAGGTCAAATCTACCATAGTTGATTTCCGGGCACTCGATTTTGTGAAGTCAAAGGTCCATGTGCTCCCTATGGGAAAGAATTGAATGTTGTCCAAAGTAGCATGTCCCCATTGTGAGACTGCTGTCAACTCAGAGAGCGAGGCATCATGGGTATCTTTACAGTCTGGGCTATGCTTCCGGTGCCTTCTGGGTCCAAAACTGCAGTGGGTGGTGAGAGGGGCTCACTCATGTCGGCTACATCCCAGAATGCACTCTTTTAGTCCCTTCCCCCTCGTGTAAGAAAAAGAGGACACGGTGTGTTTACACCTTTTTGCACCCTGGTTGCCTGTGCAGATGCCAGAGTACCGCAAGCAGGGAGTCCAGTGTTCAGGAAAGCATCTTCATGCTCATGTGTGTCATGGTGTGCCTCATGGCGCTATACTTTGAGAGCATACGCATGTTGCTCCGCCAGGAAGAGGAGAAGGATGAAGCTCAGCGTGGCATGGAAGCACTGCTTAGGCAAGTCCTGGGGCTCATCCTAGCACACCTGCCAGTCAATCCGATGGACACAGTGCAACCCCAGTTCAGGCATTGGGAGATGAGTTGAGACTGGTCGGACTATACATTGTCATGCAGAGATGAGACGATCAACAATAGCTGCAGAACTTCCGATTGAGCAAGGCTATGTTCCTGGAACTTTGTGAGTGGCTCACCCCTGCCCTGAGGTGCCAGGATACCTGCATGAGACCTGCTCTGACTGTGGAGAAGTGCTTGTTAACCCACACACATAGTATGGCTCACTGTCCCATGCAGTGGCACCTAGACCACAGGAACAGCTAAGAGCAAGAGACCTGTACAGCGTGAGCTGAGAGTCAGCTGGCTTTTAGCTCCAAGAGGTAGAAGCTCCTATACTAACTTCCAGAGGTCCCAGGTTCAAAACCGTGTGGTGGCGGTTACACGTGGTTAATTCTCTATGGAAATTTTCATCTCCAGACAGCTGCTGGTCAGTCAGGAATCATATTGAAATGGGAAAATCTACAGTGGGGGCTGCTCTCATACAAATAGCCAGGGCAATCAATAACATCCTGCTGCAGAGGGCTGTGACTCTGGGAAATGTGGATAACATAGTGGATGGTCTTGCTGCAATGGGCTTCCCTAACTGCCCAGCTGCCCCTAAATCTGGCCCTGCACAGAGACGCCTAGAGTGAAGCAACAGTGTGCATGTTCAGAAACAAAAACATTGGGACATAGCAGGGAATTTTTACTGCTAAAACAGAGACTACAAATTTTGGGGGCAGCTAAATGGGGGTTTTGTGATAATCAGTGACACTAAATACTGACAATGTCAGTTAAGTATCTAAATCCCTGCATGTTTCTTGTCTCTCAGGAATTTTAGGTAAGATTTTTTTTAGTCCCCAAACTGACAACTAAAACTGAAATTTGAAAATGAGGATGGGACTTTCCTTCTGTTGCATCATCTGCAGTAATAAAGGTTTAGCAGAGCAAATTATTCCTTCAGTGACAGCTGTGTAGCCCTTCTGTGGGGTCAAAAATGTGAAACTGTCTGCCCCTTAACTTGAATTTAGGATGTGATCCTAATTTACGTGCATACCTTACTCAAGCATATATGAAGTCTTTTCAGAGTCAAGAGCTTTGTTAACAATGGAGCTGGTCGAGAAAACATCAGCAGAACCATCTTTTGTCCAAAATATAGACTGTTGACATTGGAACACTTGGAGACATTTTTTCAGTTTTGTCAAAAAAAATTTCAGCAAAAACTTGAGGAAAGAAAGTTTTGACACCATCAACATGCCTTGTTTCAGCATTTTTAAAATGAAACAATGATTTTTTTTGTTTTGAAATGCATTCTTGTTTTGATTATTTTTCTAATATAAAATAAAAAGTCAAAGAGAACCCAAATGCTTTGAACAATCCAAAATGAATTGTCCCTTTTTTCCCATGGAATTTACTTCTCTGTAGAGCTTTGAAATTTTTGGATTTTGTTCTGATTTACAACAAAGCTAAATTTCTAAAGCTCAAAACCCATAATTTACAAAAGGGAATTTTTCTGAACAGCTCTCATAAATGATTCCATTGAAGTTGCATGAGGAATAGAAGCAAACTCTTCTGACCCCCCTCTCATAGGTTTGCTCTCTCTGCAGTCACAACAACAATAAACAGAACATTTGTCACTAAAATAAGCAGAAAATGCTTGAATACAGGAAAAGCACAGCTCTGGTAAGTTAGAAAGTGTAGTTTTGCATACTCACTTTTCACACTAGAGCTAATTTAAGGGAGAATGTTAATTTTCAAACAGAAACAAAATATAGAAGGCCAAATTCATTCTTGATGTAAATCCATTGCCTCATACACTACAGAGATAAATTTAGTGTATTCCGTATTTTCATCAGGCATATAGTGAAATGCTTTATTTTAGGCTATTTTGCATATAGCACCACTGAGTTACCATAGCATTTTTTTCAAAGAAACAAGGCGAAATAGCACACAACACAATAAACAGTCTTTCCATCATCCATGCTGCTGTTTCTGGCAAACTTACACAGCTTTGTAAAGTAAGCAACTAGAAACCTGTAGCTTTTTCCAAATAAATTCAGTAGGGAAATCAATGGCACTAAGGACAGGAAATGCACTGTTACTACCTGGCAGCTTTCTCAGTGACAGGATGCATCTACACTGCACTGTTATTTTGAGATAATTAACGTTATTTCGAAATAACAATGCGAGAGTCTACACAACCATTCCATTATTTTTAAATAATTTCAAAATAACAGATGGCTTATTCCAAAATCTGTAAACCTCATTCTACAAGGAATAACACTTGTTCTGAAGTAGCTATTTTGAAATAAAGTGTGCGTAGATGCTCCACTGCTGCTGTTTCAAAATAGCCCCTCACCAAGGCCATGTGAATTTATTCTTCCCCAGTGCCTCCTGGGGCTCTAAATCAAGATACCACGTCTATATTAGGGAAGCCTGCCTCGGGCTAATTTTGAGACTTCCCTGCAGGGTAGACGTACTGTTTCAAAATAAGCTATTTCAGAATAACTATTCTGGAATATCTTATTTTGAAATAGCCGTGCAGTATAGATGTATCCATAATGTTATAACACAAAAACCCCAGGATTTTCTCACTGCACCAAAGAAAGTCTAATGTCTATGTGTTGTCAGAGATTGCCACTGACCAACATGATGCTAATGATTAGAATGGAAGACGTCATTGTTTAATTTTGCTGAAGAATTTTGTGAAGACCTGAATGAATTTAAAATGAATCGCAAGGCCAGTTGCTACCATATAAAGGGCAAGTCAGGTAGCATTCTGGAATTCTGCAAAACCAAAACCAAATCCACACCCTCCAGTTGCAACAAATAAACCCCAGTGTAGTTATAGCAAGCTTTAGTAAAATTTGTTGCAGAATTAATTTTGTTTTAGCTCAGTCTAACTCTGAAATGCCACAGTTTCAGGGATATCGATTTCATACTGTGTACTACAAAAAAAAAGTTATAATCCATGGCAGAATACAGAGTAACATCTATTCTGTGCTTACATATGATCACTTCAATACATATTTTAAACTGCATTATGCAATACATTAAAAATAATGATTTTGAGACAAATTAAGCCATAACAGCCTCAAATCAGTTTGCCTACACTGTTAATATGTTGATTAATGTCCTGTTAGGACCGAGACACTCATTTTTATCTCATTATTCAACTCAGTGTTTTCCCACAGCTATTGAATAAAAATGTAATTATTGCTCTAAATTATGTTATTATTAACTTTCACATGGTGTTTCTTGATAAACAGCAGCACAAATAGAGGGCTGCTAGTAGTAAGGAGACAAGAATAAAAAAATACATAAGTAGAACCATTTAATGTCATGCATTACCAAAATATTTGGAGATGCATATAAAAAGTGGACAGCACTGTAAAAAATATACAAAACACAATAATGGATTAAATGCTTTAAATACAGATGCAATGGATCTTACATTTTTCAATGAAAATGCAACTGATGTGAAAAATACTGACTGTTTTAAAGTGGGCATTAGCCTTATATAGTATGTGGTCAAGTCCCTCTTCATATTCTGATATTTATGGGTTTTTGACGAAATGATCTACACAAAGGTCCTTCATCCTAATGTTTCTTTATAGTCTTCTAATATCTGAAGTTTCAAAGGAACATTTCTTGGTGACCTTTACCTAAAACAAACATGACTCCAGAAATGGAGCTATGGGATCTGATGTGTGCCTGTGTACTTAATGGAACACTTTCTGCTTATATCTTGTCAGAGATATTATACAATGCACAATCACAAAGTATTTATGAAGTCTTTAAAGATACTGTATCAATCTTCCACTTGAGTTTTATAACGAAGCTGGGCCTTTTCAGAGTTATGATTTTGACATTGTTATGCAAAACTGAATTTTCATGCATTAATTCCCACAAGAACTGTGCATGCTAGTGGTAATGTTATCAAATTCAGTAAGAAAGAGTGCCTCTGAGTTTGTTATTGCATTTTATTTGGTTTAGTGATTAAGAGTGATACATTATAAAATAGGATTTTAAAATCCCTCTTGGTGGCTGACAACACCAGTCACTAGATTTTGTGGTTCTATTATCTACCAATCTATGTTAGTGTTTGTATATCATACCCATCACCTGGTAGTTTACCAATTAACACTTATCATGGAGTATGGAAAATATCAGATTTCAAGAACCGCATGAGAATTATAAATACAAAAAAAGAATCAATGGACTATATTTCAATAAACCAGTGAGTGGCCTAAGAGCAGGATTTTTATTGTTAAGGCACAAGGATTAATAGCAGGATTTGGGTTCTATTCTTCCCTGTACACCAGATTTCCTGAGTTAACATCGGATAAGGCTAATGACCTCTCATTTCCCTGTCTATAAAATGTAGATAATATCTGCTTATCACACAGTAATACTGTGTGGCTTAATTTATTAAACTCCTTTAAGACTGCAGACATATAGTCAAGTGAAATTGTTGCATGGGTACTTCCATGTAGAACTGAACAAAAGGAACAAAAATTATAATATCCTTATGCAGGGTGTTGATTGTATCCTGGAACATGAAATCTCTGAGAACTTCCAAGGACATGAAAAATAGGCTAGACACCCAGAGATCTTGCCAATAAAATGTATGGAAAAGTGTCCCTTGAAGTTTATATATAATTTGCATTGTGCCGACAATTTATGTAGGCATAACAAGAAAAATCTTCAAAATAGGTACAAGAGTAATGTAGTCTTTATGCAAGCACATACATACTGCTTTGATGTGAGGACACTGCAGTTCCATTACTGAACAAAGGTTCCCTTGGTTCTATTTATACTCCCATGGGTTGTCATGTATTTCAATACCAGCCTCACTTTTACAGCTAATACTAGTTAATATCTCACTTTTTCATGTTCTAAAAAGCTCAGCTCTTGTTTGTGTCAGTCGTCCTAAGACCACAGGTTCCATGACAGGGATGTTCTCCCTGTTCTTTTGTGAAATTAGAAACATTTACACTGATCATTTTCAGGATTAGGGAAGGTATAAAACAAGAGCTTTGTTTGAAAGACTTGTGAGTGTTCTCCAATAGAAGACCTTTCTTCTTCTGTTTAGATGTTGGTTACTAAAGGAGAATAATCTGGAAACCTTTTAGTGTCAGTTAAAGTCCATGATGTCTTTCAGACTGTGATTTAGCTTAATTTAAAACAGGAGTAGCCAACTAGGAGGAAACTGTCAAATTGTACCTGTGATAAGATTACATAATAATATATATTTAATAGATTTAAATGGCTTTTAGTCCAACTATGCACCTGCAAAAGTTGATTCCTAAGCAATATAGAGTATATCATAAAGGAAATGTGTTAATATTTGACTGCATTAGTATTTTAGCATCACATGTTCTAATCCTGCCTTGGAGGATGTTAAACTAGCTGTTTTATAAATACTAAAATAGCTATATATAATAAAACCTCAAGATCATCTTTTGGGAACCTCAGCAGGACATTTTTAAAGTAAATGCCTCAATACAAGATAGGAGATTATAAGAAAATATTTACAAAATGCAGCATATTCATTTATTCACTAATTATGGGATGTGAAAACACAGTCAAACATCAGAAGTTAGAAGACAGTTGTAGTCTCTTCTTCTCTGTAAAAACAGTGAGTAGTCCTAGAATCATAGAATCATAGAACCATAGAGCTGGAAGAGACCTCAGAAGGTCATCAAGTCCAGCCCCCTACTCTAGGCAGGACCAATCCCAACTAAATCAACCCAGCCAGGGCTTTGTCAAGCTGAGACTTAAACACCTCTAGGGATGGAGACTCCACTAGGTAACCCATTCCAGTGCTTCACCATTCTCCTAGTGAAATACTTTTTTCTAATATCCAACATGGACCTCTCCCACCACAACTTGAGACTATTGCTCCTTGTTCTGCCATCTGTCACTACTGAGAACAGCCTTTCTCCATCCTCTTTGGAACCTCCCTTCAGGAAGTTGAAGGCTGCTATCAAATCCCCCCTCACTCTTCGCTTCTGCAGACTAAACAGACTCAACTCCCTCAGCCTCTCCTCATAGGTCATATGCTCCAGTCCCCTAATCATTTTGGTCACCCTCTGCTGGACCCTCTCCAATGCGTCCACATCCTTTTTGTAGTGGGGGGGCCCAGAACTGGACACAATACTCCAGATGTGGCCTCACCAGAGCTGAATAAAGGGGAATAATCACATCTCTGGATCTGCTGGCAATGTTCCTCTTAATGCAACCTAATGTGCCATTAGCCTTCTTGGCTACAAGGGAACACTGTTGACTCATATCCAGCTTCTCATCCACTGTAATCCCCAGGTCCTTTTCTGCAGAACTACTACTTAGCTGGTTGGTCCGCAGCCTGTAACAATGCTTGGGATTCTTCCGTCGCAAGTATAGGACTCTGCACTTGTCCTTGTTGAACCTCATCAGATTTCTTGTGGCCCAATCCTCCAATTTGTCTAAGTCACTCTGAACCCTATCTCTGCCCTCAAGTGTATCTATCTCTCCCCCTAGCTTAGTGTCATTTGCAAACTTGCTGAGGGTGCAATCCATCCCCTCATCCAGGTCATTAATAAAGATGTTGAACAAACCCAGTCATAGAACTGAACCTTGGGGCACTCCGCTAGAAACCGACCGCCATCCTGACATCGAGCCATTGATCACTACCCGCTGGGCCTGGCCCTTCTAGCCAGCTTTCTATCCATCTTACCGTCCATTTATCCAATCCACATTCCCTTAACTTGCTGGCAAGAATATTGTGGGAGACCGTATCAAAGGCCTTGCTAAAGTCAAGGTATATCACATCCACTGACTTTACCATGTCCACAGAGCCAGTTACCCATCATAGAAGCTAATCAGATTGGTCAGGCACGACTTGCCCTTTGTGAATCCATGCTGACTATTCCTGATCACTTTCCTCTCTTCCAAGTGCCTCAAAATGGATTCCTTAAGGATCCCTTCCATGATTTTTCCAGGAACCGAGGTAAGACTGACCGGCCTATAGTTCCCTGGATCATTCTTCTTCCCTTTTTTGAGGATGGGCACTACATTTGCCTTTTTCCAATCATCCGGGATCTCTTCCGATCTCTACAACTTCTCAAAAATAATGGCCAAAGGTTCCTCAATGACATTTGCCAACTCCCTCAGTACCCTCAGATGCATTAAGTCCGGACCCATGGACGTGTGTACGTTTAGCTTTTCTAAATAGTTCCTAACCTGTTCTTTACCCACCAAGGGCTGTCCATCTTCATCCCATCTTGCGTCACTTAGCGCATTAGTCCGGGAGCCAACCTTGTCTGTGAATACAGAGGCAAAGAAAGCATTGAGTACTTCAGCTTTCCCCACATCATCTGTCAGTAGGTTACCTCCTTCATCCAGTAGGGGCCCCTCACCCTCTCTGATCACCTTCTTCTTGTTAACATGCCTGAAGAAACCTTTCTTGTTATCCTTCACATCCTTTGCCAGTCGCAATTCCAATTGCGCTTTCGCCTTCCTGATAACCCCCCGACATTCTCGAGCTATACATTTATATCCCTCCCTTGTCATTTGTCCAAGTTTCCATTTTTTGTAAGCTTCCTTTTTGTGCTTAAGTTCACCAAGGATTTCCTCTGTAAGCCAATCTGGTCTCCTACCATGTTTGCCTCTCTTGCTACGCATCGGGATGGTTTCTTTCTGTGCCTTCAATAAGGCTTCTTTAAAATAAGCCAGTAAGGCTTCTTTAGTCCTGTGGCACCTTACCTCTGGTCTACACTAGGGCGTTATTTCAAAAAAGACTCCTTAGGCCGAATTTATAAGGGGAGCATCCACATCGCCAAGCCCATTATTTTGAAATAACAGGATGGTTATTTTGAAATCTGTACTCTTGCTTTCCTTGGGCAATAACACTAATTTTGAAATAGTTATTTCAAAATAGCATTAGTGTGGGCACTCTAGTGCTGTAATTTGACATACTTGGCCTCCACCAGCCTCTTGCAGCTGCAGCTCTGACTGCTCTGTCCACACCTGGCATCTCCATTGCCCCCCTCTCCTGCAGAGCTTACAAGTCCTGGCAGCAGAAGAAGGGCTTGTCCCACGTGGCGAGCTGTAAGAGTCCCGTGCGAGACAGCAGCAACCCAGGTAGTCATGAGCCATGAGCAGCTGAATGACATCCTGAGGGAAGGGCGGGGTGGCACATTCTCCACATCATCACTGAGTCTGGCCAGGACATGCCCAGTGTTAGCTTCCAGAAGGGCATGGTAGTGATGAAGCCAACCAAGTGACCATGTCCACCAGCCAGGAGCTGCTTCTAACCCTGGAGCCAGTTCCTCCTCCCAGGATGTCTCCCCGGCTTCAGAAGAACCCAGGGAGGGGACTTCAGGTGTGTTCCATTACTTTTCCTATGTACACGCAGAGACGGGTGATGAGCTGCAAGAGGCTGTGTGCTCCTCTTTCTGCCTACTCAGCCTGGAGATTGCATAACAGCCTGTGCATATGTGTGCACATGGAGCACTAGTCTGGAGCACTCAGCCCCATGACGCTCTCACACAGGAACCCCTCGGTCCTTCTCACAAGGTTCCTGCACAGGCCTGCCTTACTCCGGCCTCTGTGGTGGACACCTTCCCATGACAAGCCACCACTAAGGAGTCTGGGGTCATGGAACCACACAGCAGTGCCCAGGGTCATGCCCACACTCAGGCAGCATCTGCTCCCAGTCAAATGCAGTGACATGGAGGAGATTGATCCTATGCATGGGAACCTGCCAGTGGGAGGAACTAGAGGGGAACCCAGTAACACTCTCTCCGGCAAGCTGCATCTGCTGCTTACACACACATCCCCCAAAACCCTCCCCCACTTCTAGCAGGCAGGGATAAAAGTTCTCTCTCTGTAGGTTGCTGCCAGTACCGGACCTGGCGTGTGTGGACACAGCCGAAAGCTGAGCTGCCCCATCCCAGCCCTCTCCTGCCTGCAGGCTCCTGACATGGCCGGCACCTTCCCATGCCTGCTTGTCCCCGGGACGTGGGTGTTACGATGCTTCCTTGGGACATCTGTGCCCCTGCTGGAAAGTGCCCTCTGTCTAGGCCACAGGTGGCCTTGCTCAAAGCACATTACCATCATCTGAACCAAGACCTTTGGGTGCTGGCTCAGAGATTAGGGCTAGTCTTCATACACAATGTATCCTGGGATGACTTTCCTTGTAACTTTTCTTCACAGCTGGGATAGCTGCAAGCTTGGCATGTCCCCCACCTCCCACACCATCTACCCAACTCCACAGGATCCACAGGAGGAAACACTCCCAGGACAACCTGATGCATGAACAGATGGCCTTCCTGCAGTCTCTTGTCCAGGGCCTTGTGGACAAGTTCCAGGAATGGACCGCCAACCTGGAGGAGCGCTGGGCAAACTGGGAAGAAAGGAAGGTGGCCTGGGATCAGCTGGTGCATAGCATGATGCCATGTGTTCCTCCCTCACCTCGGTAATGGAGCACATGGCATCATGCATGGAGTGGGCCACCAGCCACCTCCCCACCCCACCCCCCGACATGGCTTCCCATCCTAAACTTCCCAGGGGCCTCTGAGGCCCCAGAACATGAGGTGGTGGGATTTCTTGGGTAGCTGAAGCCTCCCAACCACCCAGAGGCAGGTACCACTCTTAGCTCCAACCCTGAGCCCCCTTTCCCCCCCCTCATTCAAGGTTCTTTACCCACTCCCTCCCTTGTTCTATGTCCCCCCCAATAAACAGTCCTATTTTTTTGCAACAAATATGTCTTTATTATTTGCTCTTCAGGGTATAAGGGAAGGGAAGGCAAGGGAAGGGACAGGAAAGGTAGTGGATGAAAGGCGCACACAGGGAATGCAGGGGCCCCTTGTGGAGAGACACAGGGGAGAGTCTCACAACTGGCCTTGCACAAAACTCTCCCCCAAGGCCTCTCTGATGATTACAGCCCCATGATGTGCTCGCTGAATGGCACTGGTGTCCAGCTGCTCAAATTCCCTGGCCAGCCATTCAGCTTCAGCCCCCTACCCTGGCAGAAAAGTCTCTCTCTTGCTCTCACATCGGTTGTGGAGCACACAACGTGCCACCACCATGATGGGGATGTTGTGCTTGCTGAGATCCAGGCAGGTGAGGAGACTCCTAAACCTCCCTTTTAAACTGACGAATGCACATTCGATGACCATGTGGCAGTTTGCATCGACTATTTGATTAGTCGATAAGGATGCCTCCAACTTTGAAGTGTAGCAACAGCCACAGGCAAACACTTCAAAGGCAAAAGCACGGCCGGGTGCACAGGGTCAGCGGGGGACTTAAGCAGTCCCCCACTGGCCCCGGGCTCCCTGCTTCGTTTCAAAGCAGCAGCACCGCTTGGAGCCCGGGCTCAGTGGGGGACTCCCAGCTGGCCCCGGACTCCACGCGGTGCTGTCGCTTTGAAGCACCCTCTCTCGTCCCCCACCCTTGCTGCCTCTTTCTGATAGAGGCAGCAAGGGGGGGGGGAGTGACTAGTCAACTAGTGTGTCGACTATCCAATAAGTATTTGCTTATCAGATAGTCGACTAGTTGTTCACATCCCTAGTCCAGGCTGCCCATGTAGGGCTTCATGAGCCAGGAGAGCAAGGGGTAGGCTGTGTTGCCCATTATGAGGATGGGCATGTCCACCTCCCTGACTCTGATGGTGCAGTTGGGGAAAAAAGTTCTGGCCTGCATCTTTCAAAAGAGGCAGGAGTTCCAAAAGATGTGGGCATCATCTGCCTTTCCTGACAATCCAATGTCGATGTCGATGAAGAGTCCCTTGTGATCCACGAGGGCCTGCAGCACCATGGAGAAGTACCCCTTTCTGTTGATGAAATCCAAAGCACAGTGGACTTGGGCCAAGATGGGGATGTGTGTGCCATCTATGTCCCACCCCCCCACAGTTGAGGAAGAACATAGTAACAAAGCCATCCACGATGCTGTCCATGGTCCCCAGAGTGATGACCCTTCTTAGCAGCACATGGTTGATGGCCTTCACTACTTATATGAGCAGGGCCCCAACTGTAGATTTCCCCATACCAACCTGATTCCCAACGGAGCGGTAGCGGTCCGGCGTAGCAAGCTTCCAGGGAGCGACAGCCACGCGCTTCTGCTCAGGGATGATGGGTCACATGTGGGTGTCCTATTGCCTGAGGGCAGGGCTGAGCCACTCACAGAGCTCGAGGAAGGTGGCTTTCTGCATGTAGAAGTTGTGCAGCCATTGCTGGTTGTCCCATCACTGCATGATGATGCGGTCCCACCAGGCCGAGCTCATCTCCCACTGCCAGAAGCGGCGTTCTGTGGTGTCGAGGGGATTGAGGGGCATCAGGACCTGGGTGAGCAGGGCCTGTGGTCCATGCTGGGGTTCATCCTGCAGGTCCTAGTCCTCGTCCTGCTGCAGCAACATGCAGGCAGTCTGGAAGTACTGTGCCATGAGGTGACCATGAGCCTGGCACTGCTTTGCAGCAGCTCTGGCTCTATGCTGTGAGTGCTGTGGTGTCTGCCAGGGCAACCAGAGCACAAGAAGGCACTGCGTCCCTTTTGTGTCCAGAGTGGGGGGAAGCAGTGGAGGAGTGGCTTGTGAGATGTGGTCATAGAGAGGAGCCCCTAAAAGCACGTATCTCAGCTTGCCTGACCAAGCAGCCACAGGAAGTATCCATCCTCCTGGTGCCCTCCCCAGAGTAATTAAAGGGGCTCTAAGTCCACGGTAGGCTCCAATGAACATGAATGTGCTATTCTGAAATAATTCTAACTAAATTAACAAAAATATATATAGTATCGTGAGTGGAGAAAAAGCGAAATCCACTCAAGCTCATTTGAAGATGTGGGTTTTGCCCACAAAAACTCATGATACTATATATTTTTAGTAGTCTCTCCGGTGCCACAGGATTACTCATTGTTTTTAAAGTTACAGACTAACATTGCTAATTCTCTGAGACTTCTGTGTAAAGCCAATAAAACAGGTAGATGAGTTGTACACTACTCAGATGCAACATTTAGGAGGTGACTCTTACAGTTATTTGAATGCATTAAATAAAATGCACAAAACACTCATGAATTGTCTTTTTTGCACATTATACTTATCTAATACTTCACCGGCATTAATTACAGCAACGATGATTGCACAACCCAACAGAATGTGTTCTAACCAGCATACCAAGGACTCACTACTATGCTCCAAAATGAGTCTACAAAAAGCATTCAGAATGTACCAACAAATAAGAAAGCAACAGGTTTTATCACTAAAGCACAGGACTGGAGATATGTGGTCTGAGTTCTATTCCTAGCTTGGCTACAATAGTCCAACGTGAACTTTGGGAAATTACCTAGGTCCAAATCCTCAAAGGTATGTCAGTACCCATGTACTTTCAGGACTGGAGCATGGTTTCCCCATTAGTAAAATTGAAATAATAATTCTTAACACACTGATAATAAGAGCTATGTACCTTACCTTGATTACATCTTGGTTCTTCACATAAGTCTAGAATAGATAAGAACAATGTTTCATACAATCTTGGTGGCACATTGCTGAACTTCTTTTACACTAAGGCAAGATAATGAATATTTGCTCAGGCTAGGTCGACACCATAAGTGTGTGTGGGGGGGGGAGGGGGGTTCGGAAAAAGCTACGCAAATGGTGCTCCGCAATTTGCATAGCTTTTTCCAATTGCTTTTCTGGAAGAGGCTTTTCCGTGATTTGGCCCAGTCTAGATGGGACCAAATGGTGGAAAAGCCTACTCTTTCAGCAGAGTTCATATCCCTCATAGAACGAGGAACACAGGGCTCCCCAAAAGAGCACATTTGCTCTTCCACAAAAAAAAGCGGAAGAGCAAATGCATTCCTTGGATGCGGCAGACTTTTTCTGGGATACCTGGTATCCTGGAAAAACCCCGCAATGTAGATGTACCCTGAGTGAGCCCAAGCTAGGAGTGTCCTTACTTAATTCTGAAGATTTTTGAGATGATGTGTTGTCAGGTAGATTTGACATTTCCTGCCATTTTTATTTCCAGTCAGATATACTTTTCTGGATTGCCTGAATAAGCATTCCAGGTGTGTGGCTGAGATTCCTTTTAGATACGTAACTTTTAGATACTTAACTGAGCATTACCACTGAAATCCCACAATTGCTAATGAATCTGTTTGAAAGATGCACCTTCTTTGTGTTACGTCTAGACAAAACCTTAAATGTCACAGAGAAAATACAGCACTTTTAAGAAAACACAGCAGAAGAGTGAATGAAATATTGCTACCCATTAAGAAACTATAAATCACAATAGTATTCTGACAGCTCAAACAAATTTACTGAATTTAATAAATAATAATTTTAAAACTGGAGTGCAAGTTTCCATACTTCTAGAGTTCCTGTATAAAGAAGAGAGTTTGGGGGACATTTTTCTTAAAGCTATTATTATATAAAGGTGGACAAGGGGGAATTAAAGAAATTGGATTAAACAGAAACAGACACAAATACTTCCTATAGTTTCAGTTGACCCACAAGGAATCATTTTCAGAAATAAGTGCTTACACTTTGTTATTTCATTCACTACTACAAATTCCCAGAAGGCTCCATTAGAATCATCCAACTGGTCTCTTTTATTAGTATCTTTTCATTTCTACTTGAGGACCAAGCGACTCATTGGTCTGTTCCTAAACATAGTTAGCAACTGACACCTGTTGAAAATTAGCGCCTGGAATTTCCAATTAGGTTTTCACAAACACATCATTTCCTGGTGCCAGTAAAAATTATGTGCCTCATTCTGAAATCCTCATTCTGAAATCAAAGTTCCCTTGAAAAACAGCAGCTGAAATTTCATTGTTAGGGATGCTATGTGGGACAGAATTAAAGCCTTTTTATATTTTATATTATGATCAGCAATCCACCAGTTAAATGCAGCTGTCTCTGGGGAGGAAGACCACAGCCTCCTCACCTATAACGACATTCTGTAACAACAGGACTTTAAGGAGGAGAAATGATGAATAAACTTCTCCCAAACTACTTCTAACTTCTGTAACTGAAACAACAAGGGGAGTTTTTTACTTTGGCAAATCATACTTCCTTGGGTGATCGAAATTTTCTGACTATCCCTCCTTTTCTTTGAGATTTTTAAGTTTTCGATTTTTTGGGAGCTGCCAGAAAGTCCATCTCTGGATGGGAATGGGCTGAGTAGTTAGGTAATGTTAGCTTGAGCACATATGGCAACATTACTCCCTGAAAGCAGCTGTGCACTCTGACCTGTGTGCATTGAAAACTAAGGGTGTTAAATTGCGGTTATCTGGCTAATCGTGTAGGTGATACAGTTTGTATTGACTACATGATTAGTTGATAAGGACCGCTATACAGAGCTGCAGAGAGGGTAGCTCCAGGAGCTGGCTCGAGCTAGGACTCAGCAGTCCCGACTTGTGCCATTTCCAGGAGCCACCTGCTCGGTGGCGCTGCTTTTTAAATGTAGTAAGAGCAGCCGGGCTTTTACTACATTTAAAATACAGAGGCACAGTGTCCTGGACCAGTGCAAGCTGGGACTGAGTCCAGCAGCTCCTGTTCACGGTGGCCAATCCTGTCTGCTGTGAACAGAGGCTGCTGCTGGAGCAGTCCCTGCATGCAGGCAGCCCGGGCCGCCATGAACATGGGGCTACTTGGCAGCAGCAGCCCGTGTCCGGGAGAGGGGGGGGACATCTCCCCGCTGGAACCCCTGTGGACAGGGGCTGCTTTTCAGCAGCCTTCCCTATCCCCGCCCCCACTGCCTCTGATAGAGACAGTGGGTGGAGGGCAGGATGGCACCAGCACCAGCTCTTGTTCCCCCCCACCCCCCTTCTGCCTTTCGTACATAAGCATAGAGGCAGCATGGGGTTGGGGAAAGTGAGCAGTTGATACTCCAGTCGACTACCCGATAAGCTTATGTCTACTAGTTGACTACTCGCTACCATCCCTGCTGAAAACTGGGGTGGCACAGTAATAGTGCCATTTCATTTCTCTCTGGGATCTTTATTATTGACATTAGTGGATCTTGAATCAGGCCCTAATTCTATGGATTGAGACTTGTACAAAACACATGTAAATACTACTGAATGATCGGGACTGTCAATGTTCTTGGAAAGGCACTGACCTAAAGCACTGTGTAAGGAATCACTGTTAGCTTAAATTAATGTGTGCTTTTTATCCACATGAAGGAGGAGATGTGGATGCATAGCAGTTGAGGAGGAGGTATGAGGGATGCTTAGCTTGATTGAGAAAGGTTAATTACATGTGAAATGAGACTGGGATTCAGACAATGTTTGCTCTAGATTTTGCGTAATGTTATATCAACATTGGGATTCTCTGTTATTCTATTAACAAAATAAACTCATTTTGTTTGGTTTCATTTTACTGTTGTTCTAATCCCACTGAACATTTATACTGTTATTTAATTTTACTAAACATGTGTGGATAGTAAAATACCTACAGAATTAAACTACCCAAGGATATTAGAGTGATCCAGTTCTCATCGAGATTTGATCTGCTAATTAGCCACACCAATTTTATGGATCATTGCAGCACACTTAAAATGTATTGTTATATGTTCATAATCTTTTCATAATGAGCTTTTATTGAGAGCATAGGCCAACTTCAGTGTAATGTTCAACAGCGACTTTTTTTCAAATCCTCTGTGTATGTGCCTAGTTAATCATAACGAAGTTCCATAGAAAAATAATCAGTTTCTGAATTATTAAAATGATCTCTGTTCTCTATATGAAAATATAAATTCTTGGGAAGTCAGAGCACAGACATTTAGAGTTTAAAACATGAAATGTTAAAAAAAACTAACCAAGATCCTCCTCACTTTTCATCTCCAAGCATTTTGCAAAGGAGGCATTGTTATCCTTATTACACAGTTGGGGAAAATGAAGTATGGAAAGGTAAAGTGACTTGCCTATGGTCAACCAGTAAACCAATTTCACAGCTGGAAATCTAACTCAGCTGCTGTGAGTATTATTCCAGTGCTCCCTCCAGTCAGGTCAAAATGCATATTATGTACACCTGTAATTGTAACCCACATACCTATTGTGGTTCACTGTCCCTTGTAATGGCACTTAGACCACTTACAGCAAGAGATAAGAACAAGGGAGCTCTACAGCTTAAGCTAAGAGCTAGCTGGCTTTATAACTCAAATTGTTGAGGCTCCTGCACTAAGCTCCAGAGACCCTCCAGAGGTACCTTACTGAGCTTTGTGAAATTTACATTTAAAAACAACTCCAAAAGAGGTCAGTTTCAGGATCCAGGCTTAAGTTTGTGTTTTAAGTGTGAATGGGCCAGGGCTTCAAGTAAGCCCAGGTCAGAAGTTTCACTTTGAGTGGAAACCACATGAAAATATGGGTTTCCTATGCATCAACCCTAAATCTGCCAACAGGTCCAGTGTTGAATTCAGTTTTGAGGTTTTGCAATAGTTTGAACCACAAAAACCATAAGCAAACTTCAGCCTGCATGAAGTAAATCTAAAAAAGTGCTACATACACCTCTGTAAATTGAGCTGAGGCATTCTGAACTAACAAAAAAGTAACTGCAGGAGCAACAGTGAAAAGGCTTAAAAGTGCAAAAACTCAAAGATAGTTAGGTGCCCAATTTCCATTAAAATCATACCTTTAAGGGACTGAGCCTGTGAAGTTGCTTAATGTTTTATAGAGCTACACTAGATTGGGAACTCTTACAAATTTGTTTATCCGTATTTTTTCTGATAAAAAATTAAATATTTTCAGAAGCAAATAAATGAAAACCCACCACCATCCCCACAAACGCAATTGTGTGTTTCAGGTTTTTTTGTGCATAGGAACACTAGATATGGTTAGAAGTGTGAAACTACGAATTGGGACACCCCTTCCTTTCTTGATTTTCTTCGACATTCACCACCAAAAAGTCAGCCCAGTTTTGTAACCTGAATTTGAGTAAGAGCAATTAGATTCAAGTCTTGTTAATGTCAAACGATAGCTTTTGCTTAAACATACATTAATTCAAATCAAAAGAAAGTTCATGATGGGGGAAAGAAGTCTGTCTTCCATTACAAGGAGCTAAAATAAATTACTGAATTATATGTGCTGCTGCAAAGACCCTGGGGGTTTGCATTTCAGTGGCCCACTATAAAGTAGAGTAATACAGAAAGCATTTCTGTTTGCATGAGACAGAGCAGAAGTGATCAGATTTAGTAATGCAAAGGATCAGTGGAGCCTGCTGGCTTTAGCCAATTTAGTTACCATCACTGGTGGAATGGGACTTGGCCCTTAATATGTGACTTGTTTCAGACTGAAATGGTCTTAATTATTCACATCCAAAACCATGTGTCTTTTATGTAATTATTTTCTAATTTCTATCATGCAGAAGGGGGTAGCTATATAGCAATATCTGAAAGAACACAATATGATTCAGACTTTAATACAGTTCCATTCTGGGGCTCTTCCTCCCCACCCCCAGATGAAACAAACAGTTTGTTGTTGTAAGATTTTTACACACAGTTCAGTTTCATTTCTTAAAGAAAGGCCATTTGCCAAAACCAAAAAACTGCCCTCCCTTTTGATATATATCCATAGTAAGTAGAACGTGAAACAGAATGATGACTAGAGGTGCTCTAGCTCAAACATGCAGAAAGGTGTGCAGTGCCACTAGGCTTTGGGAAAGCGTTCAACTGACAGAAATCATGTTTTCTTTCCAGATCTTCTTTGTACCACATATGTTCTGTGCTTAGTTGACCCTGACAGACAGGATATTTTCAAGGAGCTCTGCTAGACAAGCATCAGTGAATCTTTTACACCAACGTCATGCCTTTGTTTGAGTTTCCAGCACTGTTGTAGGAAGATGTAAGGGATGAATTTAAACTATGAAGCAGTAATATTGCCACATGGCAGAGAAGTATAATGTGATGTGTTTGTAAGATAACATACTGTTTAGGTAAGCAATTCATGTTGTATTAGCATTTTGTATTTAAACATCAAGGGCCAAATTCTGTAATCTGTAATCACAATGAATAGTTCTTGCTCATACAGTTCAATTGATTTAAGTGGAACTGTTCACATAGACAAGTACTGCACAATGGACCCAATCAAATGCCTGCTGAAGGTAGTAGAAAGACTTCCACTGATTGCAGTGGAGGTTGATCTGATCCAGTGTTGAAAAGGCCTGGTCTGCACTAAAAAGTTAGGTTGACCCAGCCACATCCCTCAGGAGTGTGGAAAAATCCACTCTTGAGCAACATAGTTAACCCCAGTGTAGACAATGCTAGGTTGACAAAAGAATTCTGTCACTGACCTAGCTACTACCTCTCAGGGAGGTAGAATGCCTGTGTCAATGGGAGAACTCCTTCTATAGGCATAGGTAGTATGCACACTGCATCACTACACAGCAGGAGAAGTCCAAGGATCAATGTAGCATTTCAAGTGTCGCAAAGTCCTACATGCTTGCAGTTTCCAGCCCTTTGTGAAATGTGCTTCCCTAGCTTTGGTGCAGCACCACAAGAGAGGATGGAGGAATCTCAAGGGAGAATGTACAATGGAGTTCCATGGTCATTTTATCAGTAAGGGTATGTCTACACTAGCCCCCTAGTTCGAACTAGGGAGGCTAATGAGGGCGACCGAAATTGCAAATGAAGTGCGGGATTTAAATATCCCGTGCTTCATTAGCATGTTCCCAGGAGGTCGCCATTTTGGAAATTGACTAGCCCGGAATAACTGCCCAAGTCTACATGCGGCAGTGAAATGGGAGTTCGAAGTAAAGCCCTTAATTCGAATTAGCTGTTAAACCTCATTCCAGGAGGAATAACAGCTAATTAGAGTTAGGGCTTTACTTCAAACTCCTGTTTCACTGCCGCGTGTAGACGCGGGCAGTTATTCCAGGCTAGTCAATTTCCAAAATGGCGACCGCCCGGGAACATGCTAATGAAGTGCGGCATATTTAAATCCCGCACTTCATTTGTAATTTCGGTCGCCCTCATTAGCCTCCCTAGTTCAAACTAGGGGGCTAGTATAGACATACCCTAAAAGATTGTGCCACCTGCAAGCCAGTCACTAAGGGTTGGAGTCTGGTATCACCCTGAATCCCGAGAAGGACCCCAGGAGAAGACCAGGGACAAAGCTGTGAGTCAGAATCACAGTTCAGTCCTTGGTTCTTACTTAGTTCAGGGAGATGTAATCTGTGCTAGTGAATTACTTGGCACAGCTCCCCTACTCTTCCACACCATCTCAGCTGGATCAGCCATTGTATTGTTGGGTGTGGAGTGGCCCTGCTCACACTCTGCCCTCACTGAAGGAAGGAAAGTGGTAGCACAGCCAGCCCAACCTGTGATCACATATAGAGGGAAATTAGGCTGCATCTCTACTGCACTCACCTCAAGACACCGTAGAACGAGAAGGGTACCTCAAAGGTCCTGTCACTGTAACTGACAGCTCTTTGCATAGGCCATGCATTCTTTCCCTGGTTGTCCATGTAAGTGTGACCCTATGGCTGAGGAAACAAAATCTATATACAGGAGTTGATACTGCTTGTTTCAGGACTGGTTTGTAAATAGGTTTGTGCTGAGCTGCTTGGAGGAGATAATAAACTGGAGCCCAACAGTTACACTATTGATGTATCTTGGCATTTGTATCCACCAGACTCTCCACTGTCTTACCATAGCATAAGGAATTTCATCCCATCAGATATATGGCTGGCAACATCAAAAGAAGTCAACCTTCTGATAAGCAGTTCACCCTCATTCTGTTACCTAATAGTGAAATACTCCTTCCACAGATGACCTAATGAAAATGTGTATCATCCCTGCCTTTGGTGGTGATGTTATTTTTGAGGCATTGACAGAGTTCTTATCTGACTTCACTGTAACACTAAGGGGGCTCAGGAGTAAATAATCATTTCTCTCAAAACAGCCAACTCCTCGTGCTATAAGTAATGATATTATCATTTCCTAATATTAACAAACCAATATACACAACAGCCCTGTGAGACAGTTGCTATTCGAGAGGGGACACTGAGGCAGACATGCTGTAAGTAACGTGACTAAGGCAAGTGTCAGACCCAGTATTAGAATTGCTGATGCCCAGTCTTGTTTGCAGACCACTGAATCTGTCTATGTCAGACAGCATAACATCCGGGTTGTGTGAATCAGTGGCAGAAGACTACACAGCCTGAAAATCCACACAAACTTAAATGCAGCCAGGTCCCTAACACAGCAGTGCCAGGTGCCCCCGGTGCTGGCCCCAGGCAGCCCATTCTCCAGGAGCCCACTTTGTTTCAACTGCCTTTCCTCCAGCTCTCTCTCAAACTACAATCTACCCACAATCCCACTAACAGGGGAGGGCTAAGCCCATTACAATAGGTTTATACCTTTGTAATCTGGATGCTACTTTTAGACCATCACTTAATAATATTACAAATATATCTCAGCCAATCAGAATAAGGAGCTTTAGTTCTATAGCTCCTTGACATGATATTGTACTAATAACCACACTAATTAGTGAAAGGTGAACCTAAAAAGGTTCCATGTACTTCAGAATAGCATTATCTGACCCTTATTAGAACAATCCAAACATCTAGGGTCTGCAAAATTGGACTGGAAGGCTCACAAGGATTGATTTTCTTTCGTGAGTCCCTGTACTTCCTGCTTCCAGTCAGGCCGGAAATGCCACAGGAACAGCCTTTCTTCACTGTACTTCAGTGCTTCTGTTTCGGGCCAAAATCAAGTGGCAAATAGGCAAAACCAAAAATCTTGTCTGGGAGAATATTCTCTTGGGTGGCTTTGGCTCAAGCTTTTCCCAAAGCATGATGTCAATACTTACATCCAAATCAATGTGTTCTTTGCGTGTTCTTCAGGTCAGTGGGTTAACTATCCATAGAGATTATTCGCAGACAAACATGGATAACTATGCCATTTTTTGACACACATGGTTCTGAGTGGACTTACAGATTTCAGGGCTACAAAACTGAAAAAAGCATCTCCTATTCAAACAAAAGGAAGTTTGATCTTTGACTATTTTCTTCTTGTCCTTTGTGGTATGCTCTGTCCAGTTTATCTTACATACAGAAAGAAATTGGAGAAAAGGTAACCAGGGAGGAGATGGAGAATTCAGAGAATTCACATATGGTTTCAGGTCAATTTCATGATGTTTTAAATTGGAACTCTGCTGTATAATAGATATAACTCCAACTCAGCAGGGTCAGGTAAGCCAGAGTATAAAGGAAGTATAAATTGTAGAGGCAGCCAGGGTGAAAGCTTGACTTCTCTAAAGTCAGGGGCAAAATGCCATTTGACTTCAATAGGCCTAGGATTTCACCCCATATATCACAGCGTTTGAGCTTTTGAACTATATGTTTAGTTCCCTTTCCAACAATGCTACTATGAAGTTATTACTTAATTAATTAGAAACAAGAGAAGAATAAAAAGTTAAAGAGTGAATTGTAGATCACAGAGTCTGCTGTTAGGTACAGGCAAAGGCTAATTTAACAATTCAAGGGTCAGTACCTGCAAAAGTAAGGACACAGCTTACAAGCATTTGTATCCAGCTCGTAACAATGTGCACAGCGGGATAATGAACTTAAAACAATTGCAATTAACAGGCTAAGACAAAGGATTAAAATTAAAAATGAATGGTGTGGTGCTTGCAGCTTGCTTGTAAAACAGCATTAAGCCAACTTAATCCATTTTAATTCAGAGTGAAACCTACAGTGCAAATGAAATGGATTCGAGGGTCGAGTTCAGCTCCTGAGAAAGTGCGATACATTCACCTGTGACAATTCTTTCTGGAATGATAAAGTAAGGGAAGTCTCTTAAGAACTCTGAGTGACTCCATAAGGTCCCCAGAGATCAGGTGTCAAAGTTGTCTATCAGATGCCTGAAAAGAAAAAAGGGAAGCATTACTCAATGCTATTGTGAGACAGTTGTCATTGACTGATCAGGCCTTTTAAGCAAGCTTTCACAGTCAATGAAACCACCTGAATAGATGAAAGCCAGACAGCTTCTGACAAACAAGAGACTATGGAATATTCATTGTGCATCTGTGAGGGAAAGATTAATGTATTAGAAATTAAAATGGGACCAGACCGTATGATCTTGCTCTAACACTTGGCCAGACCTGTGTCACCCATTGCTAGTGCCTGAAGTCGACAGACAATTCTGCCAAGGTAACTGAGAATCATTAAGCATCCTGCTATTGTGCATGGTGAATAATAAAACTTTCCCCCTATTCTTTGCCTGAAGCTGACAATGAATAATTCTGGAGCTATTTGCAATGTTAACAGCACCTATCTTGCCCATCCATTCCTTTACGATAAGGATAGAAATATGCATTTCAACAGTCTGTACAGATACTGATTCACAGGCATTTCAAAGGACACCTGTCACTCAAGTGAAGGACCTGTCAGTCTCCAATGTCTGACGGTGCCAGGAAAATGGCCAAAAAGATTATCTGTACTTTATTTCCTTTTTTTCCCTCAGATTATAACACTGTTACATTTGCCATAGACTGACAAGTGATTTACACTCGCAATTGTAATGTGTTTAAGCTTGAAAAAAGCTATTCTCTTAGGCAGCCTTATTCTTCCATGGTTTACAACTGTATCAAATATACTATCGCAAATGTGATCTAGACCATACAGAATGTCATTACGCTAGATATTAGAAGCATTTAATCTGTTTGCTAACATAAAGGTGACATTGATAAAGCCATATCTTTGATGCAAGGCCCAGAGTAGCTAAACCAAGTTTTAAGAAATGACAGGCCAACTGCACTTCTGCAGGGTACACATAATGTGATTCCAAAACTACATTACAATTAGTAAGCATGAAAAAAATTCTTTGCGTCTTTTGCAAGAAAATGGGACCTGTTTCTACACTAAGGCCTGGTCTACACTAGGGAGTTATTTTGAAATAACCCCCCTTATTTTGAAATAATAAGTGGAGCATCCACACTACCAAGCCTGTTATTTCAAAATAACGGGCTAGTTATATCGAAATCTGCACTCTTGCTTTCTTCAGGGAATAAGCTTATTTTGAAATAATTATTTTGGGAGCTATTACTTCAAATTTAGTTATTTTGAAATAATTTCCTAGTGTAGACTTGCCTTAAGTTATACATGGGTAAATCTGCAGTAGCTCCATAGTAACCAAATAAATATATATGAATGAATAGGTAACTGAGAAGAGAATTTAGCTTACAATCTGTATTTCTATTTGAAAATGTGTCCTCAACCAGATATTTACAAGAAAATGTTTTAAGTGTCTTAAATGTCTAAGATTTCAGCAAGCAGTGTGAGCAAATACCCATTCTGTCTAGATGCAATTATTCCTCAGTTCTTTTTCTTAGGGATGTCCCCATATTTCTGTCTCTGAGCTGGATCCCACAAATGTAGAACCAGATTTGTAGCCCAAAAAAACATACTCAGTTGCCATACTGGAGATTCAAGGCCTCATTCTGCTCTCTGTTACCTTAGCATGGAGGAGCAACTCCACTGAAATATGGAGTTAAACCAGAATAAAATCAGTATAACTGAGATCTGCAGCAGGCCTTTGGGTTTGAAAGCAAATTCTGGTGCTGAACATAGTGGTCAAAACCTGTCCTTGATTTGTAGGCATCATCCCCCACTAATATCTAGCACAAACTGCAAAATGGAAAAAGAATATGGGAATAAGAAATAGATAAAATCAATATCTTGTATATTATAGCACCATTTATTTGCACTGATTGGATTTTTATGAATGCTACTATGTGTTATGGGAACCAGTGGGAGGATCTGTTTAAACACCAATGGGATGAGGTGGCCATTGCTTTGACTGAGAAGAAGGGTATTGAGAGAGGGTCTTACAATCTACCTCACAGTCTCTTCTCCTCAGCTAAAGCTGAGTTTATGCTAATTAGAATGAGGAGGGAACAAACTAAAAATCAAACCTAAATCTTTTAAGTGAAGAGATGGGGATGGTCCTTGTTCTTGGTCAGTTGCCTTAGCTGCTTGCTGATCTGTACACAGTCTTGCATTCTGTTCCATACAACACTGCTAGCAACCCTGCTCCCATGCTCACTTTGCATTCTTTACCGCCAAAATGACCTGCAAAGAAATATGAAGAAAAGATATGTATGCCTTTTTTTCCTTTTGAGCTTCATTTTGCTGAGAAAGGAAAGCCTCAGAGTTTTTTCTCTGATTTCTATGTTTGAAGTTCAGGTCTTGTATTCTTCCTGGAAGGCAAATAGAGAACCTGAATGATTGAGAGTGGATGTGATTTTTAGTAAGTAGAATCTAATGTACAGTGTTAGAAAAGTTTTTTACATTTAAGAAATGAAGTGCTTATGCAAAGTGCTAGAGACCAAGTTCCTCTGGTTAGCAGTTGAATAGGTAGAGCATTGGCAGTAGCAATGCAGGCCGTCTCATACTTTGGAACCACTCCAAGGCCTATGTACTTTAACACAGCCTGGGGAATTAGTATGTAAAGTCTCTCAAATTTCACAAAATTTCACTTAATGAGAGGAATCAGAATCACTTAGCAGTAGTTTGCAATCCAGATGAGAGTGTTGATAATGAAGGAAACAGGCTCTCTGTTCTCTTAAATCTATAGGCTGAACCTCTATAAACCAGTACTCTCTTGTCCAGCAACATCTTTGGTCCAGGAGGACCACAGATGTTCCAAGACCGGAGAGTCCCAGTGGAGTGCTGTTGCCTAGGAGCCCTGTGGACTGCTGGCTCAGGAGCACAGCTCCCCAGCTGAGCTGTCCAGCACACCCTAGCTAGGCTTCTCAGCATAGACCGGAGTCTGGAGTGCCCCAGCAAGACTGCCCAGTGCGCCACAGCAATCTGCACAGTGTGCCCCACCTAGGCTTCCTGGCATGGCAGGCAATGAGGGATGGAAATCCGCAGGGCAGTGGGGCCTGAGGTGGGTCCAGGACTGGGTGGGCCAGTAGCAAGGCAAATCTGACCTCCCCTGGTCTGGCAAAATCCTTCATCCCGTACTGGTCAGGTCTCGAGGGTGCCGGACCAGGGAGGTCCAACCCGTAGTCAAATCCTAGCTTAGTTCACAAATGAAAATGAGGTTTTTTGCTGTTATCCCCCTTTAAGCACATACTAAACCCACCATATGCAGAGTATGCTACAGTCCAACCTGACTGCATCCTCCACAGGAGGTACCCAAAAGCAAGAAGTTCGTAAGTCAGATTTCTGGGACATGTGATATCTTTTGTTGGGTTTCTGCCTGGTTCCTAAGTGCTACCGGTCTCTACATTCCCAGATATCAAAATTAACTCAGACATTGAACAGCTACATTTATAGAGTGGTTTCTATCCCCCTGAAAATCCTGTCATCTGTCTTCATTGTGCTATGGCAACCCCACCTCTGGTATTCATACCTTCTACCATCAGGGCCTGACAGTACCTCTGTGCTTACAGGGCCTGCACAGCTGCCTGCCCAGGATTACTTCACACAGGAGGAAATCTTTAGGACAGCAGTACAGTCACTTATCAGCACTCTGGCAGCACAAATAAGCTTTGTGGGGACATGACAAGTCCCCCAAGAACTGACATACCTACTGCCACCAGAAGCAAGCGTTAGCTGGCAGCATCTAAAGAGGACAGAGTCCTCCACAGCACAACCATTCAGTCAATCATAAGGAATCCTGCCTTAAAAAACTGTGATTCTCGTTGCACCAGACACACTACTATTGCCCACTGCTCCCCTTTGCTGCATCAGCTGCCTCCATCATGAGTAGGAATTCTCTCTCCATACAGGGGTTAGTTATCTAGTTAGATGTAATGATGTAAGATCTTTTTTTAAAAACAGCTGAAAAGTTGCTGTGGCTCTTTGCTGTGACCTGTTCCAGATGCTCACAGAAACATCATTCTCATTGATCCCAAATATTTTCCAGATTATCTGGTTCAAATTCTTCCTCTACAATCTTTCTATTGTAACTTTTAAGCAGCCTCTGCAAATAAAAAAGGCTTAAGCTCATGAATGTTCACTTTCTTTCTACATCAAGTAGGCTGACACAAGCATGAAGAAAATACCGTAAGATGACTCAGAGTTTCTGTGACTGTGTTCGAGTTCTTTCCATTTTAGAAATAATTTTAGACTGAGTGAAACAAATAATGATGTGTTGTGTGTCTCATCTGTCATTACTGTGTGTGGCCTACAAGTTATAGTCCTGATTCTGCTACCCTTAGCCACGCTGAGCAACATTTAGTTGTACAAATAGCCCCATTAAAATCAATAGAAGTACTCTCTGGAGTAAACACTACCTAAATCAGCCAGATTTTCAGGTGATGTAAATCGGCATCAGTCTGATGTGCTTCAGTGTGAACAAGGGTGGCAGGAAAAGAGTCTAAAATTATTGTGGTCTCAGTCTCCTTGCCTGGCACTTTCTGTAGTCATTTGCACCAGTACAAAGCACAAGCAAAGTGTGTAAAATATCTGCCATGGGAATCTAATAGTGTTTTACAGCCATGATAAGTTGTTGTGAACATTTGGTAAATCATGAAACTTAATTTTCAGAAGCTGCTGCTTATGCTACTCACCCACTATAAAACATCGGATTCCTTCAGCCTCCAAACACCTTCATTTGAGTGCACTGGCATTCACATTCCTGATGGCGATTCCCTTTTCTTATACACTGGTTCTGCCTTACTATCATGCTAATGGCTTTTTGTGTTATTTGTACCTCAGAATAGGAATATAAGTCTTCAATCAGTTCCCAATCCAAACCGTCCCAAAACATGTATCTGGTGACTCTAAGGTCTCTCTAAAGTTTAGCATGTGCAACACATGAATTGAGTGCATTGCACTTTAACCAACGTGTTAAAAAAATATTATTGTACAGCTAAATCAAGTGGAAAGAAGACCAAAATTAGCCAATACATACTCTTGAATGAATAAGTGCTTGCTTGTTTGGCATGCATGGTAAGCACTTTAAAATAAACAAGATGAGTGAAAAAATCTAAAATGAAATGCTGAAGTTTTACTTTTTAAAAAGGCCATAAAGAATCCACACAAAACCTCCCTCGCCAGCTGTTTTGTTGCTGATGACAAACCACGAATGTGGTTGTCACTAGTGATAGCATCAGAATGCTATCACATTTAGCAACAGTAGTAGCTCAATGAAACAATCTCTTCATGTACCTGTTTTGACTATTGGCTATCTGGTGACATGGCTTTGAGTCCCAGCTGGGAATTTAAACTCCAAACATGATTTCCATGAGTTTCCTGATATCATTTACATTGGTGATGGGGAGGGCAGTTGCCCTTGAGGCAGAACAATGATGTTTTCAAAATGCCATTTCAAAATGCCAGGGGAAAAAAGTGGGGGGGTGGGAGGGGGAGAAGGCATAGGAGAAAATCTTGTGAGTTAGAAGAGAGCATGGCAAAATAAGGCAGAAATCTCTAGAGAGAAAAAATTATAATACTAATCTGACTCCCTTTCCCTCCCCACTCCTGGTTTTTAAGGCTGCACTGCAATATATTTGCTATTAAATGGCTTCAGTGCAATTAGTAACATGGCCTGCTCTTTGCTGATAACGGTTATCTCTAATATAATCAAGTGGGTATTGGAGGAAAATATTTAAAATATTAAAACATTAGCTATAATTGTATACCTGCACCATATATTTATTTAAAGCTCACTGAATACAGTAGAATGTAGTTTACACTCTTAAAACAGAGTCAAAACCTGCAACACATCAACAGGCAAAATTTTCAGTGAAATAAAAGTACATTTTTGCATGTATGAGGATTACAGGATCAGGGTGATAGCTAAAGTAATGGTAAACAACATTAGTGTTTTATAGATATTCTACCTCAATGACTCCAATATAAAATTCACTCTGTGTAAAAGTCAGAGCAAGAATTTTATAACCATTGATGCTGCCATCTTGACCTTGTGTCTGAAAAATCATGCGGTGTTCTTTTTGCTTTGTACAACATCATTATCAGTAATGATTCTGGCATCTGGATCTGGACCTAACAATTTCATTGCTCATGAGTGAGGCAGAATAGAATCCAGCCTACTGTTCTAATGCTGCTGCAAATTGGCCAATATGGGTAATTTCTTCCTTAAAATAAGAATATAAAAGGTGCCATGGAGATTCCTGTTGCAACCAGCAAGACTTTCATGGCACAAAGTGGCTACACATTAGAGAAGGAGTTCAGTGATGATTTTTAATTCACTGAATTGACTACTTAACAAAACAATGGATTCTTCCTATTTCAAAGTCACATTCCTGTACACATATAGTACTGCATAGGTTTCCTGAGCAAATGCCCTCCATAAGGAGAAAAGTTTACATCTGCCAGATCAAGCAGTAACTGTGGACATCACTTTATATTTCTATTGTTAAAGATTTTTTGGTGCAAATCACTACTTATGAAAGGTGCTGTACTGTCTGCCATGAAGCATGAGTTTCTCCATTTATCCACAAGCGATGTATAGCACAGAGAGCAAAACCATATGCTTCTCTTTCATCTCTCAACACATCAACAAGAACCCACTGGTGCTAACACTGGGGGTGGGGTATATGTGTCTCTCAGCTTTACAAATATCCTTTTAATTCTGCCCTCAATGCGACTACAGGAGACACTCAATCTCATATCTGTTCTGTCCGAATGGTTTTTGTAAAGCATTGGCTTTGGTCTGGCGAGAGTGTCCTTAACAAGTAAAGGTAATTCAGTGTCAGTACCCAATCAATCCTGGATCTCTGCTGTGAGGGATAGCAAAGTAGCCAGTTAATATCAATTGTAGTGGTGATTTTTATGTTTTGAATTAATACCATCACGAACTGCACTGACCACACATTTGTGGCCACCAAACTTACCTTCAGACAGTAACAACTTTTGGTGACAGATTCTCTACTAAAATTAATTTTTTTTCTCAGAAATAGTTAATGAAATGTTTGTCATACAGAAATTTCATTGTTCATAACATAGCCATGCCATGGCCATATCAGAAATTTCCAGTGCTCTTGAGCTGAGAAATTTTTTGTTTTAATTTCAAAATGTCACATTTTCCATTTTTTGGGACTTGTTTTTGGGGTTTTATTTTTAATTGAAAAAGACATTTTCAATTCAGCAGCATCTTTTTAAATGAAAAATTGGACCATGTTTAAAAATTCAAAATGAAACAGGATATTTTTAATAAATAATCAAAGTTGTCTCATTTTGTTTCACACATTGCTACTCACTATTGAGCTAGCCTGATAGGACCTTCAGATGTTTTTTAAAGTTTTTATTTAGAAATATTTAAATGAATATTTATGGGTTCCTTGTTCCTTGTGGTGAACTGATGCCTTCTGCTATTGTTAACAAACATTTTTAAATGTCTTTTGAAAAATAATTACTTAGATCCCTGCCCTGCAGTAACTGCCTTAGTTTTATTACTGCATATAGCGAGTATTAGGTCAAGATTGTCAGAGGTGCTGAGCCTTACAACCCCTGCTGAAGGGTGCTGCAGGTCCTCGTCGCCTCTGAAAAAGTGGGCCCTGAAAGGCCAGTTCAAGTGGGCATTACATGATTGCTACACCAGCTTGGTATTCAGGACTGACTACAATCCCTTTGTTATTTGTGAGAATAATATGGAATCTAGTATACAGGCTGCCAGAACACATTCAAAGGCCCAACTAAAGCAATGTCAGTTATCTCAGGTGTTGTAAATTACAACTAACAAAGAAAAGATACAGATCTGATCTGTTTCAAATGGATTACAATCTGCTCTTCCCTTGATAAGCCTGTAGGTGCAACCCAGTGAGCGTAGGCAGGAGCCAGTCATGAGTAGGAGTCTAAGAATAGAATTCATTGATTGACAAAGGCTCACCAAGTCTTTTTAATTTTATTTGTAAAAAACTATATTCTGTAGGATCAGAGCCACGGAAGTAAATGATTATCTTTCCAATGACTTCTGTGGTCTGTAGCACAGGTTCTTATCCCTTAATGTAGGTGCTTGGACCTTGAGTTCTATATGCAAAATCAACAGAAAAGAACTGTGATACCAAAGAACTGGCACATTTATTTAACTTTTCAGGCTTGGCTATTTCAGCGGCTTGAAACTGTATCTGTCTGAAAAGTGGCATAGAAGTCACCAAACAGATCCATGTTGCCATCCCCAAATAATGGGCTAGACAGGCTCATATGCAGGAATTTCTGTGGGGGGTGCTTTTTTTGTAAGTGTGGACCACAAGGGTGCGAATGCACCCCTCATAGTCTCCCAAGTAAGTGGGGAAATCAGCCCCAGCCTTCCCCGGGCTGGCCAGAGCATGGGGGACGGAGGCTCGGGCAGTGCACCGTTCCTGCCTTCCCCTGGCCAGCCGGAGCATGCTTAGTTGGGGGACCACGCGGGTGCTTTTGCACCCTTCACACTCCCCCTGTGTATGGGCCTGCTTGATCAGTGGTGGGCAATCTGTGTCCCAAGGGCCACAAACAGCCCATTGGTGTTCTGTGTGTGGTCCACAATGCATTTTATTTCCCGTTGCCCACATGCAGGATTGCCATATCCCACTGGTTTCCGTCTGCATCATTTTTTTCCTAATAGTATTACTAAAATGACACACACGTAAAGCAAGCACATGAAGTGAGTTGTGTGCTGATCACACACAATATTGACTGGGAGCCATGCGCTTTCTCTGCATCCCATCAAAGCTTTGCCACAGTTCAATCCGCAAATTCTAGGTACGCAAGTGCAGTTAGCAAAACTACTCTATCCCGGGAGACTGTCTTGGTTACCCACTGAGATGAAGGAGGGTCACACATATGGCCCACTCACCAGCCTACATTGCCATTACTGGGCTAGATTGTCACCTCCAGCATCAGAGACTGCAAGGGGAGACTGTCAGGGAGGTATCCTTGCAGATGCAACTCTCCCCCCTCCCATCCCAGAAGGAGTTTACCCTCTCTCCCTGGCCCATCCCATTTTCACTCCTTTTCCCTAAGCTGATGCTAGTCCATGCAAAGAGGGCTCCACAGGTCAAAGTGTAAGGAGGGACAGAGCCTTGCTTCCATGTGGAGGGTGGTAGCTCCTTCTGGAAGGACCTGCCATAGTGCAATGTGGAGCAGGGTGCTTTCATGTTGGGGACCCTTTAAAAAAATCTTCAAAGCAGCCAAAATTCATGTTTCATGACTCTAGATTCCATGGTTTCCAGTCAGAGCTAGCCAATCAACATAGCAAACCAATGCAGCAGGATAAGTTATTTGCTAATTTTAAAAGATCAAAGCATTTTATACTAGCACCAAATAATATTGTTTTTAATTTCACGGTATCTTTCTATGCTGTATAAATTACTGAACACTGCAGTATTTCAGTTGCTGAAATCCTCCACTGAAGTAGCTGGGATGCTTACCTCACAGATCTCAACAGAATTTTACAGAGTTGGAATTATATCAGATAATACTGACTAAATACAAATGAAATGGTAGCTGATGTATCTTATGTAATTAGAGAATTGTTTTGTGAGCAAATTAAGCAGTGGTTTCTTGAGTGTTGCTTCATTTTCACTGTGTAAAATCTTGTTGAATTAAATTGTATGCTTGCATCCCTGCTCTCAGTGAAATGTCTTATAAAAATACAGAATCAGTTGTGCAAAAGAAAAATAAGCCAAACAAACAAAACAACTCTGTTAACTGGAAGCTGCTGTATTAACTATTCTAACTCATTCAAAATTAGTACTAAAATTATTAAGGGTTTTTATATAACTATTCTATTACCCTAGCAGGGCACACATTCATGTGTTATTTTTTTCTTTGCTTTCTTAATGGATAAAGAAAGATTTGCAGTGTTTTTTAAGTTTTTTGTTTATTTGTTTCACCTGCTTTTCACCCTAGAAGTACCACGAAAGTCAGTGTAGCCTTCCCAATTTGCAAGAAGTGTTTTGAAGGACAAACAGATGTGGACAGCAGATCTTTGCTTCCAACAGTTTACTGCAAGCCTGAATTTAAAATAGATGTTAATAGAAACAAAGCAATACAAAGAGCTTTTTAAACAGTGCACATAAAAGCCAGTCTATATCAGGGCCTAACTGAGCACCACTGCAGTCAGTCAGGGGAAAATGGCCATTGACTTAGAAGAAAGAATAAGTGGCCTCAGTCAGGTTATATATATGACATCACAATCCCATGAGTATTCAAGTAATCCATAAGCGTGTTCTGGGACAATGTAGAAAACACCCTGCAAAAACATTTCAAAACAAAACAAAAAATCCACTACCACCTTTTGTAAAGATTAGAAAGCAGAGGGAGAGGGGGAACACTAATGCTGTTTGCTCCTTTTGCAAGTCACCTTTAATTTCATTTTAACTTGGTTACATTGTACTAAGTGTTACTTCAGACAAGAAAAAAAACCCCAGAAAGTGAGGTGTTGACATTAAAGTTAACATTCTGTTAAGAAAAGTTCAATGGAATTCAGCTTTTGGAGTGTGTACAGCTGTCACTTCTGCAATGTATATTCAAAAGATTTTGACCCCCACCATAGTTTGGAAGCAATGAATAAAAATTAACACTGCAAGAAGTTTGACAAACTATTGTCTCAAGTCCTCCGAAAATGTTATAATAGCTAGTAAATTTCAAAAGGAAGAAAACATGAATCAGCTTGCCACAGACATCTGCAAATATCAATATTCTTACTAAATGATTTTTAAAACCATGCAGTTGGTCTGTAACTATATTTTATGCTCCCCAATTTATCAACATTAAAAAAATGTAGAAAGATATTTCTACATCCTGTGAAATAGAAAGTGCTTGAATTTGTTTGTTGTTCATTTTAAATCTGTAACTCTGACTCCCTGCAGGTGTTACAAATGGACTAATATTTGTGTTTTTCTTTTGGCAGCATGTGGTTGTAAACACAAGTTTAGAGCAACATGTGCTGTGGGTTAAGAAAATGCACAATAAGCCCCTTTCCTGCTGATTTATTCCCCTGGAGGGGTTTAGAAAATGATCTCTTTTTATTTCTGGACATCTTACATTTAATAAAACACTGAACCCAGCCACCATCTCACTAAATTATCAGGCATAAGGCAGAACCCTCTTTTCCTTTTGAAGAAGAACAAGGGCGATAAGATAATTTGTGGATCTGGGTTTCTAATATTAAATAATTCTTACCATTTAACATAGTTTTTGTAGGAAATATTTTATAGTTAGAGAAATAGTTTTTGACATTTTTTGGGGGGGAAAAGAACAATGGACCGTTTACAGGTCTACACAGTAGATTAATGAATCTAATTGAGTCTGTAGGGAAATGCTTCAGTTTAACTACTGGAACTAATTTATACATTCACTACATCGTAATAAGTCAATTTAAGTTTCTGGAAATAAAACTGGATATCCTGGGTATAGATTTGAACTATAAATTTCTGCAAGAAAGGAGTCTGTGTGTTCATTATACATTGTAAAATTACCATATGGACCTGTCAACACTTCTTAGCACAGCTTTGTAATAATGTCATTTAGTTTAACATTGTAATGTGCCAACTGAATTAATGTGTATGACACAATGAATGCCTCCCAACCACTGGTTCTGGAGAGGTTTGCAACTTTTTAAAGATTTTTCTTATGCAAAAGAGTTTCCTATAGTTGCACAGATAATATCAAGTCTTTGATCAGGTGTTATCAACGTTAATGAGTGTCAAAGAATAGTTCAACTTCCAGCAACAACATCTGAAGTTTCTGGAATAAAGATATGACAATTACAAATAAAATTGCAATTCCTATTATTTTGCCTTGCCTTCTCTTTTCAAATCTCATCTGGAAACTTGTATTCCCTGCCTTGAATTTACTTCTTAATTTCTCTTGTATTCTACTATTTGTCTCCATGAAAAGCATTCAGAGATACAGTTAATATGACTGAAACTTTCCAGTGTAATGTTTTGTTTTTCTGAATTATTTTATGCTTGCTACTTTTTTGATCCCCAGGTTTTTAAAATAATTTTATCATAATATTATTTTCATCTAAAAGCTCAATAGTAAGTGGAGTAAGAAACATTTATGGTACATTTTGATCTCACTTACTCTTACCATTTGTATTCTCAGTTTGAACTTGCAGCCTGTGTGTGTTTTTCGTTTCTTTTGGGTCCAAAAGTTAAAAACAGGAAAGCAGCAGAACATGGTTCTCTTATCATAGCCAGGTTAGGTAGAGGTCCTGCTGGACTTTCAGGAAATCTGTGCCTTATTGGAGCTAATGCAGATCTTAAAGAAGCATAGAACTTACAGAAAAAATAAATCAAATTGTAAGTAGTTTCCTTCCCTTAAAAATGAAGGGAAACATTAACAAATATTGGGCCTCCGGAGGAACAAGTGCAAACTAAACTCTCATGGAATTCAGTGGGAAGCTCTTTAGACTATGTCTTCACAGCACAGTTAACTAGGATGTGAGCACCCAACATGGCATAGCTCTGATGGCCACATAGCAAAGCCTTACCTGCCTGCCACAACTGGTGCTATATACACTTGTATGAGGTGTGAGCACTTCTGGGGACATATCCATGGTTCTTAGCATTTCAGTAAGCTGAGTCACTTTATCCCATATCCTTTGGGGACCTGCAGGAAATCAGTGAAGAACTATTACCACTCAAGTGATGTAGCCTGCATCCTCAGTGCAAAGTGAGTGGATTATCAGCATGACTGTAAGCAGTACTAGGCTTTAACCTATAACTCGGGATGGATCAGCTGACCTGGGTCTGAAACACTACCATATTTGGGTGAGTTTTTTTGTGTGTGGATGGAGGGTTAATGGCAAGTAACACTGCACTGAAAATAAACCCACAATAAATTAGTCAAAGCAGTAGCTCATCTGCCTCAAAATTGTATTAATTTTTAAAACTAATAAATAAGATTAATATTGGGTAGACATCATAGAATTATACATCACTTTCATATCTTTGCAATTTTCATTGTTGGAACAGAAATTAGCTATAAAAGCCAATTTTAAAAACAAATAATAGATTTATTTTTGCTATAGTGTGCTCCAAAGGGCAATGCATGCATTTCGTTTGCCTCACGTTGAAGGCCATGTGCTAAGATTGCAGCTATTCCAAGTTGTGGTTTCCTATCACTCAAACAGAGCAGATGCCAATGAGTCCTTAATGCCATTCAAACACAATGCAATTAACTCATATTTCACGTGTTGTCTACACTGCTATTTTCTTAAAAAGCGTCCATGAATTCAGCTCAACAGCTGGTAGCAATACTGTTACTGTAAATAAGACCCCAATGGTTGACAATGTTTTAAGCACCATAGTGTGCAATCTATATGTACTGTGAATGACATTAGATGACTTAGTGTCTAAAATTCCAGTGGCTATTATAAGGGCCAGGTCTACACTATAAAGCTAGGTCAACCCAGCAACATTTCTCAAGAGTGTGAAAAATCCATAGTTAAATCAACCTACCCTCACTGTGAGATCAATGGAAGAATTCTTCTGTTGACCTAGCTACTGTCTCTAGGTTGAGGTGGATCATCTACATCGAGGGAAGAACTGTTCCCATTGCTCTAGTAAGTGGCTACAGTGGAGCATTCCTGCAGCTATGTCAGCTGGATCTTAGGGAACAGCTAACACCAGAGGGAAGCACTGCTTGAGCTAATGTGCTAAAAAAAGCTGTGTGTTGTAGCAGCTTAGCTTGCCACCTACGTAAAATCCTGTCCCATCCCCTGGGCACATCCTTGTGTGACTTGCCCTAGCCATTGACCAGGTTGTTGCAACCACACTGCTATTTTTAGTGTGCTAGCTCAAGCAGAACAAGCGTGGGTGTCTACCTGTACTAGCAACGCACTCCTAGCAGTTGGGTCACTATACCTTAAGACAGTGTCCCTACTGTCACTACCTTCAATGGAATTGCACTGACGGGGATTTTTAAGAAAAAAGCTCAGTGCAGGTAGCACCTGAGACTGCAGAGGCATTGAGCTACATGAAATGGTAGCTAGAATGTTCAGACCCGGTGCCATTCTTTGTAAGCACATTGCTCCCACTGCAGCAAATCAGCGATCTGAACTGTACTACAAATGCTAGATTCAGGGCCTTATTCTGCTGTCAGAGAGACATGCAGCTCTGATTTATTTCAATGACAGAAATATATGCAGCTCAAACACATGTTGACAGCGGGATTTGCAAAAGCATGCAGTGCTGGCCTAAATATGCTCCTGCTAAGGTCAACGGAAGCAGACTTAGGCTAGCACTGAGTGCTTTGGAAAAATGTCACTCTGAAATTACTACAATCTAGGCCAGAGTGTGCCACACTTACCAGAGTTCAGCAATACCTTACTATACTAGCAGTTCAACGGTTTTAGCGCGACTACTTATGTTGTAGGGTTCTACTCAATATGAATAAAAATGGTACAATCCAACCCTCTTTAGGGGTCTCATCCAAAGACCACTGAAGTCAATGGACTTTGGCTCTAGCCCCTTAAAAGAATTCTTCCTGAAAGAAAGCACCGTAGTAAGAGATTTAACATTTTCTTTCTTTATTTGCTCTCCCCAGGGATGCTGGGATTCAGGCTGTAATTCACATTGTGGTCAGCTGTCTTGCAATAGAATCTGCTGCAGTACAGCCATACATTTTTATATCTTGTGAAAATAATTCAATGTGTTTTTTGTGGACACAAAATTAAAATAATAAGAAAGTACACATGAGTCAGGAAATTCATAGTTCAGGAACAAAATTTTAATGGTGTATTTCTGTGAGTCTCAATTACTTCTAAGAATTGAGCAGTCCATATATTCCCATGGGATCTGGAATGAACAGTGAAAAAGACTGTAGCAACATATGGGGGGAAAGTATTGTACAGGACTATAAAAATTGTGCCTACTTGGTGGTGATACCATACTTAGTTCAACTTCTTAAGAGGCTAATTCTGTTCCTATTGCAATCTATGACAAAACACCCACTGATATCACAGGGAACAGGGGCCGAACCCAAAATAAGTACCAGATAACATCAGCAGCTCTTCCACATAATTGCCAAAGTGGGATATAGTCTGAAAAGGAGGATAGTCAAATGAAAAGACAATATGTAACCTAGAACACATGAAGAATGACACAATTTGCTAGAAAAAAAAAGTATCAAAAGAGAAGCGATCAGTTCCAGGCTTCAATCACTTTTAATTCTCAGTCAGTCAGTGGGAATTAAGATTATGGAATGTCTCCAGAAGCAGCTTTATTCCTTACAGGATCAAGCCCACAGCAAACAATCCCCAGTTTCAGAATACGTGGGCAGCCACATACCCAGAGTCTTGATGGCAGTGTCTTTACAATTCCTGTAGTGTCATGTCTTTGCCTTAATGCAGATGACTAAATAAAAGGGCTGTCTTAATCCTCTCAACACAGCAACTGGATGGATAACTCTTATTTACACGAATTACACACTAGTGTTATAATAATGTCTATGTGTTCTTGGGAAGCAAGGAGTTCTTTAAAGAGGGCTGAGATGGCATCTCTTAGCATATGGCTATGAGTATATGGCACAAGGTATCAAAGCTATAGGTATCTGGCACAGGGTATTTAAAGTTATGGGTATATGGCTGTGGATGTATGGCACAGTATTTAAGAGTTTTGCCTTCATTTTTAGGGTTGCTCAGCCTTTTCTGACCACACCTATTGCTCTATAGAACAAGTGGTTTTCATACACATGCTGGATAGCAATTTACTCTGCCTTTGATAGTTTTCCATGAATTTTTTGTGTATTTTGACTACTTACACCACTTTTTTCCACTATGGGATCATGTAGCCCTTAGAAAGTAAAGCAATGACCCTGGATGGCTGTGTAAACTATCACTTTATATTTTCCAGACTGCATGCAAAATTCTGTTCAGACACAGCAAATCTACTATGTAATGAAAAAGTGTTCCCTCTCCCCCACACACAATTTCCTATCTCTTCTGAGTCCATGTGCAGAATTCCCACTGAGGGAATTATAATGGAAATGCACATAGAGTCCTAATTATAGGAACTGCCCTGAAGGCTGCACTAAGGAGTACAGAAGGAAGGAAGATTTCTTCGGTAAATCCTATAGTCTTTGGGACAAATACAGCAGTGTTTTTTCCTTACTGCCATTGCAGGCAATGGGAGTTTTGTTGGAGTAAGGAATAAATAAATGATGCAGAATTTTGCCCTTTGTCCTTTGTCTACTTTTTATTAATGCAGTCCTCCTTACTTTCTGAAGTGATGCTAGAGATTTCATAAAATATTATAGCATTTTGTTGGATGATGGTAGGGAGGTGGGTTGCTACTTAAAGGTAAAAAAAAATAAATTTACTTATCTCCTGTAATTGGGTTATGGGTATCAAAGTGTGAAAGCTTATCACTCCATTTATGATAGGCATTCTTTTACAGGTTGCATGACAAAATAAGTACCCACTACTAGTACAATAACTACGATCACTTACCTGCAGAATGATGCAAGTCTGTGTGGGCTGACTGCTAATGTTTACAAGCTGATGAGATGCTGCATGATTTCCCTCAGGATACAGTCTTAAGTAGAAGACTAGCCGAATAACTAAAAATTCTACCTCAGTGAATTAGCTGAATGGACTAATCCTCATAAATACATAGGATTTATGAAATGAGTCTCAGATTATTTATCCAGTTGCATAAATCTATGTAGAACCAGATATATTGGAGAGTTACAGATACAGAAATATGTTAGAAGGGAATGAAAACAGTACAAAATATATATCCTAAAGGTTCTTTTGCACATTTCAATATTTGATATCAATTTTTTGCTTCAAATGAATATGTTGAAACATAAGATTTTTTTGATAATTAAATATTGGAACTAAGGCTTTGAATAACTAATTACATATTAAAATACAGTAGTTATTTACATTTCTGCACTCTGATTTCTTTTTAAAACTATAATGCGTAATATCACTACTTATACAGTCCTGCTAGCAGCAGATTATAAAAGGAGATTACTATAAGTTTAGAGCATTAACTATAAATTTGTCTCCCTTGCTAATAAGTAACATGTTAATGTCTGAAATTCCAAAATACTTTTTAGACATGTCAGATGTTTTATTTCAATCAAACAAATCTGATGATGACGAAACAACTGTTAGACGATAGTGGGTATGCGTGTCGATAATATAAGTGTCTTATGCTCAAGAATACTAGAAAGAGTGATATACAGTAGACCCTCAGTTAGATCTTTGTTTTATTCCCCAAATGGCTTGTATTTTTTCTGATATACAGTCAATATACTAACAATTGTTTTCCCAATGCAAGGAAAATGCCCTTCAGGAAAACAATATTAATTACCTAGAGCTATAACTGTACACAGTACTTTATAACAGGTAGAAAGTGGTTGACAAAAAGTAAGTGCCCTTTGTGAAAAATAAACATCCTTTAATGAAGATAGCTCCTTTGGATTCACTCTCGCCTTATCACTTTCTCTGTAATCAAGGAAGTAAATTATTCCAGGTGGAGTCCCTGATACAGAGATGGGGTGTGCCTGATCCTGCTCTGACTGAAGAAAATGAGAAAACTCATTGACTTCAAGAGGAGCACGAATGTGCTCTGTATTTCAAAAAATGATTTTAAAGAACATGACACCCAGCGGTCAATCTTATGGCTCTTTGTCTTATGTTTGTTTTCAATATTGCTCAAGCACCAAAAAAGTGATTCTGAGCAACTTCTACACAGGAATTCACCTCATGTTGTTAAGTTAGGAGCATGGCAAAGTACCCTGCAGGCTTTGGGGGATTTCAAAACGAGGTAAGGAGTACATGCTGAGTTTCACAGATGGGACAATATACCAAAAAGCTGTGAGGAAATCATATCTGAGAATGCATGAGACCTTGAGAAAGACAAACAGGAGAGTAAACAATTGGGTGGGCCCATGTATCCCTTGTGCTATGGGATGGCTATACCTAGGATTATTTGCAATACCATCGGGAAGACAATTATCTCACGTAATCATGACTTTCTGTAATCCAACGCTTCCCAAGGGTTACTTTTACTGTACTTCTCATATGTGCCATTTTGTCTGCTGCTACATATATATGAAACATCATTCATGGTGCCAGAAGCAATTAACAATAGGCCTGTCATAATTAGACATACTCACTTTTGGAACTTAGGACCAAATTCACAAAGGAACTTAGTCACCTAAGTACAATATTTAGGTGCAACAGGCCTTCTCAAAACCATTGCTTAGTTGCTACTTAACTCTGTTGTTGCCTATGCTCCTACTAGCAGAGATGAGCAAAACCAGGAAAATCCTGATGCCACTCCTTAGCTAACAAGCCCCTAAGAACCCTTCCTTACTCAGCCCTGGCAGGAGTTGCAAACAAGGCAATCCCTGACCTATCTTTCAGGTGGGAACTATTAGCTGTAATGGACTGTCTGGGTGGGGAGGTATCTTTGTTTTCTCATGAGTCTGGGTGATCTGGCACCTAACTCCAGGAGAGAGTTTACAGCTGTGAACCCCAGGTGGAGGGAGGTGCTTCTCTCTGACTTCAGTCAGGCTTAGATCAATGGGTGTTAAGTGTTGACATATCTTTGTGATTCTGGGCTCTAAGTACCTACACTTCCTCTGCATTTTATTCCTCTCTAATGAACACATTGGCATCGGTCCTGTTTTAGGTGCCACACATTCAAAAGCTTCAGAGGGGTAGCTGAGTTAGTCTGTAACTGGAAAAACTTAAAAAACAATAAATAGTCCTGCAGCACCTTACAGACTAACAAAAAATGTAAATGGTGGTATGAGCTTTCGAGGGCACAACCCATTTCTTCAGATGAATGGAGTTATTAAAGGTCCAGTTTTGAAATAAATAGGGAATGGGGGTAGAAAAGGAAAAAAGGGGGAAAGAAATAGTCATTTAGAGTCTCCATGCTTCATGAAGCTGATAGAGCATTTGCAAATTGTTCTTAAGTACCCATTGGGGTTTTTTTATGCCATTAGGATGTAATGGGTGATTCAGCCAATGTCTTTATTCATACCTTTGTGATAGGAATCAAACCTGTAAAGGAAATTAAGTTCCAAGGCTTCCTTGTGTATTTGGCTTGTGGAATTGTCCTGAAACAGTATGGTGACTTTGAGATCCATTAATGAGTACCTGGGCAAGTTAAAATGTCCCCCAACAGATTTCTGTGTGTTACCTTTTCAGATATCTGATTTGTGTCCATTAATTCTTTCCCATAGAGACAGTCCAGTATGGCCAATATACATGGCAGAGGGGCATTGCTGGCATTTGATGGCATAGATCAGATTAGTGGATTTGCAGTTAAATGAGCATCTGATTTGGTGGCTGATGTGGTTGGGTCCTGTGATGATATCACTTGTATAGATGTGTGAACAGAGCTGGCATTGGGGTTGATTGCAGGAGTGGGTTCCTGGATGATTATGGTGGAGGTGTGCTGCGTGTTTACTGGAAATAATTTGTTTGAGGTTAGGGGGTTGTCTGTAGGCGAGGATTCTCCACACGTTGTATGGGAATCCTGAGCTCCTAACTCAGAGCTGAGCATTCCTCTGGGTGGAGCGTACCTAGGAGTTAGACACTGAAATGCTGAAGTCCCTGTATCAATCTAGCCCTTGCTTGCTGCATTCAGAGTACTGGGGGCCAAATTCTTCTTTCAGTTACGCAGGTGTAACGCTGACTGAATTCAGTTTGGGCCAGTATTTTTCACTTGCAATCAATGTAAATGAACTGATAGTCACTTAGTCACTTACATTTATCCTACCCTCTTTGTTTCCCTTTAATAAACCCATAACTGTACATGCTCATGCATATTTGCTATGCTTCATATGTGCTGTACAAAACTTGCCTGATTTAGAGAGGTCCCTATTCAGAGATGATTACCTGAGAGCTTAAAAATAAAGAACTAGAGTCTTTCTTTTGAATGTATTTAATTAACCATTTAAGCCTAGCTCCTAAAACAAGCTCCACACGACTTGGAGCTTTAAATGAAACAGCAGCAGCCTTGCTTTGGCAATCAGGAAAATTTTGGCTACAAGAAAACTGTCTGGAATTTCTCAAACTACAAGACCATTCCTCTCAGAAGTTCCATGAAACAAGTGATTAGAAACAGTGATTGTGTATTTCATATAGTACTGTGAATTATTGCATTCCAAAATGTCAAAAAAATATTTAACTGATAAATATTTCGATGCGTTTCTAATGACATTGTTATTGCTCAGTTTTCACATAAGATAAGACAGAAATTGCATCTACAAAAAGGCAAAGTATCATCACAGGTCTCTGAAAGGGTCTGCAATTTTATCAAATTATTTTTTTATATGAATGAAAGGGTTTCCCAACCAGCACCCTGCCTTTTTATCGTAGTTTCTCCATAGTCTTTGAGTATAACATGCCCACAGTGCAAAATCTTGGAAATCCATAAAACATGATCTGTAGGGGGATTTTTTGAGACTCATGGACTAGGATACCTTCAGGCTTTTTAGGACAGGCTTGAGCCTAGAACTGGGAGAACTCTGAGGACAGCACAACCATGGAGCAAGAATCCTGCATAGAAACTATGCTACAGTGGCAGCTTTGCCATCCCTTGACAGGAGGCTGCACACACTTTCCTCTCCACACAGCCAGCTACAATGACCAGTGTGGGGGAAGGGCCACAACTTGCCTCCTTACTGCTCTTTTTGGAGAGGCTAATACTGAGCAGGGAACCAGCCTCAAGTAATGTCTCTACTCACTCCTCACCACCCCATCATCTATCTGCTCCCTGGCCACACCGTAGCTAGCACCAAACAGGGTGCCAATGAAAGAGGCATATTGCACCTTCTCCCTCCACTGTGCTCCCATGCCAGGCCAACCACACTGTGGCTACGTCTAGACTGCAAGCTTCTTTCAAAAGAGGCTTTTTCGAAAGATACTTTAGAAAAAGCCTCTTTCAAAAAAGAGCATCTAGACTACAACCAGTACTTTTGAAAAAGGAAGCCGTTTTTTCGAAAGAGCGCCCAGGCAGTCTGGCTGCTCTCATTCAAAAAAGCACAGTTTGCATTACATAGCGCCTTTTTGCAAAAGAGCACTTTCAAAAAAAGACATTCTTCCTCATAAAATGAGGTTTTCCGCAGTCGAAAAAACTGCCACATTCTTTTGATTTACTTTCAAAAGAACATGGCAGCGGTCTAGATGCAGGGGAAGTTTTTTCGAAAAAAGGCCACTTTTTTCGAAAAAACCTTGTCGTCCAGACGCACCCTGTGGTCCTTAGCTTCAAAACTCTTGACTATGGACTTGATCCTGCACCATTGCAGTAAATGAGAGTTTTGCTGTTGGCTTCACTGACGATGACATGGTCAAACCTTGTCACATTTGTGCTGGGATAATTGTTTGCTCATGGGTGAATTATTATATTGTGGTTTGGAGGTGGGGTGGGGTTGTTTTCATTGGTAGATTATTTTATTTTGCATGAAAGAACAGCTCTATGACTGGCACTGTTCCTGAAACTGCTCTTAGCTGCCTGCAGAGCTCCCAGTGAAGTCAATACACACATAATCTGTGTCCAGTGTTAACCCAAAATATTCTTGCAGGGAAAAAATAAAACCAGTCTGTTGAGTTAATTATGTCAATAGTTTTGTTTTTTTTTAAAGAAATCCTTCAATCAATGTTACTTTGTTTCACATCTACCATTGTCAGTAATACCAAGAAGAATATGTTTGTAAAATAATTATGGGAGAGGAACATGTTTGATTTAAAATGTTTGTCCGCACCCCTGAGACTTTCTAGCTTACTATGAGCTGGAATTAAATACATTGCTAAATCCTATTTTGTTTTTCAGAGCACATAGTTTACAGTATTTCAGTATAAAGACAATAGCGCCCTCTGGAGGTCTTGACCGCTTTGCCTGACTTCCACAAATCAGTGTTTGCTTCTGTTAACCCAATATATACTTTCTCCGAGCCTGATGTATTTTGAGTTTTGTTAATTGAAATTCAGTTTCACTGAAATATAAAAATACAATTTATTTTGTCATCCTGGCTTTGTATTATCTGTTACCCATATTTATATTCAAATTTAATTTTCAGTTTTCAAATGTAATAAGTAACCATTTAATAAAATACCAGTTCTTGTTAATCGCCGTTTAACTTGACTGTGTTAATGGCAATGGAAAATATTTTCTAATGTAGAAATAACACTTTGATTTTTTGACTTGTTGAGTGCCAGTTGAGAACAGAGGCATTTGTTAGCAATCTTTGTGCCAAGCACAGACATTTAAACACACACACTCACAGACAGAGCACACAGCACTTACATGCACATAAGGAAAGAAGAAGAAAGGATTGTCATGCAAATGGTTCGGTGTCTCATACATAAGTAAGGCTACATTTTTTTAAAGAATTTTATCAAAAGTTATTAGCATATGAGAAAAAGCAAAAATCAGTGACCTAAAGGAAAAGACCTAGACAGGTTCAGACATACTTATGCATAGTTTCTAAAATTACAAATGTACACGGACAAATTCTTTATGCTATTAAAACTGAATAAACAAATCACGCATTCATACACTCGGACGCTTAGTTGTACATTGACTCACTTTGCAGATGTAAGTATGGGATTTTTGTGCTGATTTCAGGTTTTAAAAAATTTGCCCTTCATATGTCCCCCTCCCACACTTTAGTCCATGTGACAAGAAGAGAACATGTGCTGTGTGTGTTACCAGTGCAGCGTTTTGAACACAGGAGTTGTCAGACTGCAGTCGACCTTTGAAAAACCATTCCAGCTTTCCATTTTTTTTTAAACCCAGGAAGTGGCTTCAGGATTGTTGCTGTGCTCCAGGTCTTCATTTTCCTTTTAAAGTGTTGCAGAAATCCATCTTTTACTTCACAGCTCTTGCTGGAGTTGGTTTAGTTATTTGCTGGTATATCCACCCACCATGCATTTGCAGGCACCAACCCAAAAATGTCAGGATGTGGATTTTTTTTCTTTGAAAATTATGAAAATCATGGAAGCCATACGACAGTTGTGGAAAAGTTCAGACATAAACCATACAGGAAATGTTTGGGTTTTAAAAAGACAGGTTCTATAACCTGTGCCTCTCATTATGGAGTAAATTTTCAAAAGAGAAAGGCTCATTCTTAATCCATTAATCTTCAGCATCACAGAATTACAAACACCTTGGGAGTGGAAGTTGTTCATAACTCTGAACAAAACATTAAGGTTGTTCTTTCAATAGTTTAATGAACATATATTTAATACAGCTTTGAAACTTGTCTATGAAGAAGAAAAATTCTGCTTTTAACCATCTTAATTTAAAATAAGCACAGAAATGGTTTCTTTACATTGTCAAGGAATGTGTCTTTCCTTATGTGTCTTTTTTAAAACTTTCCTTCTATTTTGTCATTATCTTATATTTAACATAGTTTTGTACTGAATTTATTTTTGTTTTGATTTGGGGGTTGTTTGGTTTTTGTTCTGGTCTCTGCTGCCAACTGATTGTGTTATTCAAGTTTCAAATGAGGTGTGTGATTGACTGGCCAATTTGTAACTCTGGTGTTTCTAACTCTGAAGTTCTATTGTACTTGATTTTTACCTCCAGTCAAGCATTTAGATATGCAAGGACCACTTCTACAGGAGCAAATTTTGCAGTTACAAATTGCATCTTTGTAATATTTTGTCCTAATAAGCACATTTCTTCTTTATGTTACTCACCTTACAGAATGTATCTGGAATAAATCAACATTGCAATTTCTTGGTGACAAAAGCTGTATGGTATGGCTATAATATAATGAAAAGCATTGGGGTCATTGAGAGCTAAGAAGCCTCCATACTTCCCTGTAGTAATTTAGCACCTAGCAGGAAAAGGCTATGATAATGCCACAAAGAGGAGATAAGAGGGATTGGGGAATTTATTTTACTGTTTTCCCACTTAAAGCCATTTTCTCTTAACTATAAACATGGGAAGAGGAGGCAGCAGCATTATGTTGCAAGATACCGATGTTCAGTGTATTTCATTGGAAATGTTTATATCTTATTCCTGAAAAAAATAAACGGGATCACAAATTTTGCTCAGATTTACAACCCATGTGACTTCTGGAGTAAGTTTAAATATGGCGGAATATGGGCCATGAGCATTCTGTACTGATAGCTTAGTCCAATGCTGGAGTTTGAGGAAGATTTCTCTTGTAATTAAAGCACTGGACTCTTGGAATTTGAGCATCATTTCCTGATTCAACCACAGAGTTCCTATGTGACCTCAGGCAAGGTGTTTAATCGCTCTGCATCTCAGTTTCTCATTTATAAAATGGGATTAATAATGTTTCCTTCCTCTTACCTTTTGTCTGTCTTGGCTATTTAGATTGGAATCATGGCTGACTCTTTCTCTATGTTTCTAGTTTCTCACCCTTCTCTACCACATCAAACACAAAGTTAACCATTTTAAAGCCCTTCACAACTTAGTCCCTCACAGTGTATTTGCTCCTGTATGTTAACACATTGTCTCCACCTCTTCTACTCCACCAGTGACTGCTGACCAGTTTGTCAGCATCTCTCTTCATGCTTTCTTCCATGTTGGCCATTATACATGGAACATCCTCCCCCCACAGTCCATACAGTTATTACCATGTTCTTTTTCATATCCTTCCTCAGGATCCATTTATTCCATGATTCCTATGGAAAACAGTTGAAGGATAACTCCTAAGGAGGTAGCCAGTGGGTATTTTTGCTATTTATCTAATGTGATTACATGTAACTTATAACTATTTTTAAACAACTAAATCAGAAACATCTAGCTGTGCACATGTCCACTGTATGTCAATGCCACTTTTTATTACTGTTCCCTTTGATAGAAGTATTATTTATTATTTGTATTTTGGTTGTATCCAATGACCCAATGCAGTAGGTACTGTACAAACACATAATGGACAATCGCTGCCCCAATGAACTTACAATCGACATATGTTCCCCTTCCCATTTCTTCTGAAATTTTGTTACATTCATTTGTTGAACTTTGTCTAAATTAGACACTTGAAGTAAAGGCCTCCATCCTTTACTGTGTGTTTATTTCCCTTTTTAGATTGATGAAGGCCTCTAAGCACTACTGTAGTCCCAATATTATATAACAAAATAATGACAATGTTATACTTGTAATATAAAAACAATAAAAATGACCCAGTCTTCATGTGCTACATCCTTGGAAAAATAAGGCAGGAACTGACAGGCTTTTGTTCATTCAGAATTTAAGAGTATAAACCAGGGGTGAGAAAGATTCAGCCCACGTGTTGGACCTGGCCTGCCAAGCCTTTTAATTTGGCCCGCAGCCCACCCCTGCAGCACTGAGCAACTCCACACCACTCCAAAGCTATGTCTATGCTCACGGCTTCTTGCACAAGTATGGCCGTTCTTGCACAAGAATCCACAGAGCATCCACACTGCCCGCCCGCTCTTGCGCAAGGAAATTTACAGTACTGTGAGGTAAGAGAGGGCTTCTTGCGCAAGAAGCTGCCAGTGTAGACATAGCCCAACTGTCTGGCAGCTCCCTGTGACTCTCTGTGCTACATATAGGGAGGGAGGCTTCGCATACTGTCCCATCCCTAGCATAATCTCTCAGTGCCTATCATCCAGAAACCAGCCAATGGGAGCTGAGAGATTGTGCTGGGGGCAGGAGCAGTGTACAAAGTCTTTCCTTCCTTCCCCTCCCCACTCCCCTTCTCCCCACAGTGCAGAAAGCCACATGGAACAGCCAGCAGCTTTGACTGGTCTGGGGCTGCTGGCAGGCAAGGAAGCTTGCCTGAGGGTCCTGCTGGGCTGCTGGCCAGGACTTGCCCACCCTCTTCCACACCCCAATTCCCTCACAGACCCCTCCCCCAGACCAGAATCCTCTCCTGCACCCATACCCCCTCCCGGACTCTGCACACCAATCCCCTGCCCCAGGTCACCATCCAAACCCTCTGCACCCACCTCCCCACACCCCAGGTCATTACTTCCTCCCAGACCCTGCACCCTTTCCTACATCCCTCCCCCAGCCAGACTCCTCTTCTGCACCCCAATCCCTTACTGTAGCTTATAACCCCTCCTTCACCTAAACTCCCTCTCAGACCTCACACTCTCTCCTGCACCACAGTCCCCCTATCCCGAGCTCCCTTCTGCACCCAACCTCCATTCCAGACTGAGCACCCTCTCCATAGAAAAGCATGGCACTTGACCTCTTTCCAAAATCTTGGAGAGGCCCCCCCCCCCCATCATATATTTTTGCCCACCTCTGGTATAAATGATAACTAAAACAGAACCAGTGAAACAGACCCATGAGAGATAACAGCAGAGGTTAGGACAAAGTTTTCTCAAAAGAGAAAGATGAGAAATGTAGTGGCAGGCCAGTGGAACTGGCGTCATAGAGCTGTCTTCTTCACCAAACTCTGATCATGAGGAGACACACTGGGACAGAGTCAGCCGCTCTTCTCTTCCTTGGTTCAAATGGTCCAATGCATACTTTGTGACTGTTTTTGCTCTTATGCAGATATCAAAGAGGGTGCAAAAATACTCATCCAGCTTCACTGGAACAAGAAAGTAGGATTGGATTGCATTTTCACTGAATCCAATCTCACTCATTCCTGTTCATTCATTCTACAGCTCTTACAGCAAAACCCATCTCTTCTCTTTGCCACATGAAAGGGCCTGGAAGAGGGGGACTTGCCTCGAAAGTGTAGATTTGGGAAGAACTATATGTTTGTCTGGTGCTGTGGAACAAACAAGGAGTTAGTGGGCCCAGTATGCCTCAGGCCATGTGGGTACTTCACAGGGCTCCACAGGGCCATCACTATGGCTATTGTCCTTCTCAGGCTGGCCCTTCCTCCCCTATTGCCTGACTCATCCCTCAGAGATGTGCTGCCAAATGTTAACAGAGGGCTCTGTCAAAAATGTATCCTTCAGTCGTTCAGACATATGACATTCTCCGGAAAAAACACTCTTCCTTCCCAACTCTAGATAGCCATGATTTCCACAGTCTCCTATGTCTGCCCCCACTAACGCCATCAGTTACATATCTTTCTCCGCCCATAAAAAAAACCTACTGATTTCATACTCTTCCGCTCTCAAACCACCAGTATTTTTCCTTCATTCACCCTTCATTATCTCTCAACCCATCTTGTTTTCTTCTCCCCAAGTACCTCATTTAGGCTTCTCTAGGTGGTTCAGTCTGGCAGATGTTCCTCACAGCAACAGCAGTGTTATAGGCACCTCAGTCTGAAGTTTCAGGTTGTGGGGTAGTTGGTAAAGCAGGCATTGGGGTCACCTGCAGTAATGGGTTGGGCAGTCAGTTGAGGGACAGATCCCCATTCTCCTTTGACTGTTGGTGGTTTCTCCCAGCTCATTTGAGGTGTGGAAGAGTGGATCTTGGGCTGCTGAAATGTAGAGGTTGGGTCTGAGTGAATTTCCCTACTGGTTGGGAAACAATGCATCATCTGCCTTTCTAATGCCTGCTCTTGACTCCAAGGCCATAGTGTCAATGGGTTTCTCACCCAGTGCAGCAGTAGCGTAGCCCTCTTTTCTTTCTAATTGTTTGTATGCTGCTGGAAGATCTGGCAGGGATGGTGCTGGAGGTGTGGCAGAAACTATTTGATGTGTCATTAATACATCCCTAGACATCCTAATACAGGTGCAAACAGCTATCAGTGTCACATCAACAGCACACAATTGGAGCACACAACATATAGCAAGAAGAATTGGCCATAGCACTGGGCTAAGGACTGAGGGAGGGCTTAGCATGACAATTCTTTCAAATAGATCACAACTTAAGCCAATTATCATTCATTGTCAGGGAAATTGGTTACATTTTGAGGAGAATCCGAAAAATAATTACATCACAGTTCATCCAGAAAAAGGTAAGGACTCATTTTACACTACATCTGGTTGAAAAATGAACCTTTTTTCCACGAGAAAAATCATTGTAAATCAAAATTTTCCACAGGAAAAGACTGGTATTGGTAGAATTTTTCATTAGAAATTAATACTTTTCATTTTTATTGAAACCGTTGACCTGACCAACAGCAAAACATTGTGTTTCAGAATCTCTCACATTGCCTGAGCCACTGGGGTGCTTCATGGAAGTTTTAGTTCTGTCTCACATCTGCCCCCTATGCCTCCTGGTGACCCAGTTTCCTGGCCAGACTCTATCTACCATGATGTATTGTGATCTCGCCTCTTTGCTGAGCCTCCATTGTGCCACAAGGGATTTGTGGGTTCTGACAGAATCAAAATGAGTCAGGGATCAAAGTTATAGCAGCCTCCCTTTGTGTATGCATGGAACACAAAAACATAAGAATGGCCATACTGGGTCAGAATAAAGGTCCATCCAGCCCAGTACCCTGTCTGCTAACAGTGGTCAATCCCAGGTGTCCCAGAGGGAGTGAATCGAACAGGTAATGATCAGGAAGACAAGCTGAGTCTCTCTGGGGCACCTTCCTGGCTGGGTTGAGGCCTCTTGCCATGCCCAGTAGCCACCTCAAGGTTGGCCCAATACAGGCTCAAGACTCAAGACAATAAGACCTTCCTGGGGCCAACCAAAAGCAGAAAGGTCAGTGGCACCCTGGGGTGCCTGGATAGCAGCTTTACTGGTGTCCTTATAACTAGGTAGCCAAGTCACTCTCTCCCTCTTAGGCTTTCCTCTGGGCTCTTTTACTGGAGCTGGGGTTTTAGGACATGACAGTTCATCCTAATATTCCAGGAGCTGCTCCCCATCTCCTCTCAGGGTTTCCCCTTTGTGGACTGCAGCTTCTTCCTTTTAAAGCCCTCCTCCTTTCATTGGTTAGGCTGGTAGGGCAGGGCTTCTCAGCACACAGGAAAGGAGCCTCCCCAGAATCTTCTCTGCCACTGTGGAGCTTATAAACCCTCTCGCACAAGCAAGTGGTTGTTTTTTCCCATTAGATGTGGGGCTTTTAGGCCCTCCTCTGTTCCCACAGAGTAGGATTAAGTGGGTGGGAGCAGAGATGAATAGCTTATCCCTAAATTTTCCACACAGAGATGGAACAACAGCTCGGAAAGTTAATTGCTTAAAAACATACAGAGATATACATAAATATAATTGGGCATCAAAGTAGTTACAGCATTCCATCGTCACTTTGTGTCTGACCATTGAGTTCTTATGAGACAAGAATAGGTGACAAACAGTTCCAGTTACAATGAAAGATTATTAGACAGACTGAAGGCAGAAATGGAAAAGGATTGGGGGTTACTTTTACTTGTATTATTCTAAGATACAGGGTGTGAACAGGGTAAGTAGTGACATGGATTCTAGATTTGTCAATCCCTTGCATATATTTTTCTAACCAGGATGTTCCATATTTTTGAGAATCATCAGCAATGTGTTATTTGGTTTTAAAGCACATCTTCACTCTTATTTTACAAAGCCTTATTATTCTAAAATGAGCTGAAATTGTAAGGTCTTGCATTGTAAATGAAGCATCTAGCATTATATTGTGTGTGTGGCACAGAAATATATTGGAAAAAGACTGTCATAACTGTGTGTCCCTCTAAGATCCTTGAAGTGTGAGATGGATATCTCCTGAGCCTATGAAAGCTAAACAAATTTTAAATAAATAATGAAGTCCAATTTAAAGCAAGCCCGCAGGAATCCTTGTGGTGGGAAATTTCAGCTTTATCATCCCATTTTGTCTCTAAGGACATCTATGCAAAATGGGATTAAAAATATAGATTAAGAGAAAACACAAGTGATTTGTGTACAGAAACACATTCAGCTATATGCATTGTAAAATTGCTCCCATTTGACATAAGAGCATAGCTGCCATTAACTATTAACTAGACAGGTACTAGTAATAGCCCTTGTCAACTCTTTTAAAGGAAATCAATACACAACATAAATGTAAAATCAAAAGATTCTTCTCTGGACAGTACCATCTAACTTGTGCTGAACTCATAAAAGCCACAAGAGCCTGTTACTATATTTTGTATCCCCATTAGTCTCATTTTGGTTGCATGGGTGTGGCAAGATGTAGCAAGAAATTAGCAGAAAAGTTCCTGTGACAATATTTATTCCATTTGATATGGAGAGTGTGGCCAATATATGTGTGTGTTGGGGTGGGGAGGGTTATGGTGTAGGGATTGAAGCCTGACCTGAGAAACACTAATTTATGTAACTAGAAGCTCAAATTTTGTCAATAACTCAACATTTTATGCGTCTGAGGCTGAAACAATTAATTCCATATTCTTTGGCTGCAGAGGACATAATGTAATCCACATGCAAGAAGAAAGACATTTCTTCCAATCTTTATCATTAGCAAGAAACAGTGGTGCTACTGATGGCACTGGACTTTTGTTATGGTCAAGCATCAAAGAGAAATGCCAGAGGGAATCCAATGTACCTAAATATCATCCAAATGCTTAAGAACCTTTATGACATCTGAGGAGACAATCTACCCAGAGTCAGCAGAAGAATCATTTCAAAGACTGTATTATCATCTTATATTACTTACAGAATCTTCAAATTAGCCCATCTAATATTGATTCTAGTCTGCTAATGCAAATACCCTTTGTGCTTTAATGACAATTCTTTTATGTGTAACTTCATTCAATACTGCATAGTGCACTTGCTATCTTTTTATCATTATTATTTATATAATACTGTTGATGAACAGAGGGATGATTTAGTTACATCTTAGCAAGTTCTTTGGGGCAGGGACATCGAGGTGCTTTGTTTGTCTAACAAAATGGGGCTCTTAACAAAAGAGCTCCTAACAAAATGGGGCTCTTAGGCACTAACATGATACAAATAAGTTAAAATTCAGATATAGTGTCATGCATTCTAGTAGATGTATTAATTTTAAATTAAGACTAAGGATTTTATTATTAGCATGAGGGTATAAGGATTTGTGATCATTTGTAAGGAAAAGGGATGTATAACATAATGCATCAAGAAGAGTTGCCTTATTGGATTAATTATATTTTGTAACTGGAGATTTAGGGCCAAACATTCTCAACTCCCATTGTCTTCTTCCGGACTTCATCAAGCCTGATCTCCTAAAGATGTAGCCCTCACTTCTAATATACACAAACATGCTAATTTCCTTTTGTGCTTAGCAATACCACAGACAGAAACAGCCATAGGAAACATTACTTTAACATGCATACTTTAAAAAAGGGGGCCTTAACCAGGAAATCATTTCCCATCCATTACAAAGCTAAGCAGAATGTCTGTCTAAGAATGGCCATTAACAAGCATGACGGTGTTTCATTCACTCTACATTTGTTACTCCTTCATAAAACACTGACAGTTTCCCCTGATCTACACTAAAGCATAAGTTTGAATTAAGATACACAACTTCAGCTATGTTAATTGTGGGAAGTCTAAGGGAGAACGTTCTGCCTTCAACTTCCCTTACTCCTAGTAGAAGCAGGACTACCGGCATCGATGGGAGTGCCCCTCTCAGTTTGAATTGGTATATCTTCATTAGCCCAGATAATTCAAACCCCAGAAGATCGACTGTGGCTGCTTTATTCTTATTTGTAGTATAGATATGGCCTTTGAGTAGTTGGGTCGAGTGGAGTTGTTCCTATAGTTCTTTTGGTAAGACTATGGCTTTGAAATCGGAAGGCTTTCAACTGTTCAACTTACCTCTCTCCTTACCTCCATCTCCCATATTATCAGCTGCCACACAAAGAATGGAAGAAGCTGATAATGTGCTTGATTGTGTTTTCTGTCCTGCCTTTCAATGGCTTGCACAATGTTCTATTCCCATCTTCCAGCAGTATAATTCAATGTCAAAGGGGCTTATGTAATATTTAAGCTTGTATTACACTAAATTAATCTTAACATGAAAAATCTTTTGATTACATAGTATATTTTTGTCATTGATTGATTGACTAATTCATTTATTCATATAGTAATGTTATGTCCAACTTCTATTTATATTCAGTAGTAACAGAAAGTTCCTATTCATGTCACAGGAGATGAATTAAAATAGTTATTACTGGTACTTTCCAACCTATTTTTTATAAGGCTCTCTCCTATACCACATTCTTCTCTCACCATCCTTCTTATACTAAGCTACAGCATCGTAGTTCCCCATTTCCATCATTCTCCTTATGGCAATTAAACTGCTTGTTTCTGAATGACAGTGATGACCCCTCCCATAAGAGATAGAGAGATATTGAGTCTTTGCCTTATGATGATACTGTCAGACCAGGTGCCGTGGGAATGATTCTCTCCTGTTTAAAAAGCAAGGAACCTGGAGACACCTATCTCTTACTGGTTTTTTTGATTAGTCATCTGGCCCCATTTCAGGTCCTGGCACTGTTTTAGGCTGGAGCTAATACAGACAGGTTGGGAAAGAGCTAATGGAAAGAGGAGACTACTCTCATCAACATTCCATACAGCAATTATACAGACCTACAAGCAGAGATACCCAGATATTGCTCTGGCTTTCCTATTAGCCATAATATCTCCATACCTTTTTCTTTCATTGTATTATCTCACATAACGTTTGCTGGGGAAGACTGGAACTTATTCTGATATACTGGTTGGGCCAGATCAGACTGGGCCTGAGATGGTGTCAACTGGCACAGCTTTGTTCATTTGCATATAAATATAGAGCAGCTGTTAGATTCTTCTTGAATTCCTTAGGGCCAAAATGTAGGTGGTTTTTGGGGGCGCAAGAAGGAGGGAAGCTAAAAATGGTTTTAGAGACTTAGACCTAATCCCTGTGTCTGGCCAATGTACAGGATTCAATGTACAGCAGATGGGATTGCAGCAGTGCTAGTTACGCACTGATCAGGACTTATTTAGCTTTCAGTTCCTTTATAAAATTAATGAAAATATGTTGTCCCCCTCCTACACCTTAGTCGTTATGGGTATGTCTACACTACAGCACTAATTCGAACTAAGCTAATTCGAATTAGTGCATCTAGACCTAAAAACTAATTCGAATTCGCATTTTGCTAATTCGAAGTAGCATGTCAACATTGAGTGGACCCTGAACCGAAGTTAAGGCTGGCTGGAACCAGTGCTGGCAGGGCATCAGGTTAGGACTTAGAGCGTGGAGCTGCTGCCTCAGGCTAGCCGAGGGCTGTGCTTAAAGGGACCCGACCCCCATTCCGGACAGACAGTTCTCAGGTTTCCCCGCTTGCTTGTCTACCTCGATGAGGGACAGCAAAGCAGTCCTGTCTTGGAGTGCCCTGAGTGCCCACACTCGGCACATCACAGCACTCGGCCATCAGCCCGGCTGCACTTGCCGCAGGCTGCCATCCGGGGGGTGTCAGTCGGGGGGCTGTCAGGATCCAGGAGGCCCTGCAGGAGAGCTTCCACCCCGAGGAGCCTGCAGAGCCACCCCAGACCTCCCCACTGGGGGCTCGTGCCCCATTCCTCCCTCACCTCCTTCCACGTACCCTTCCCTAGCCCCCCTTCCTGATGTAAAAAATAAAGGACACACGTGTTCAAAAATAGAAACTCTCTTTATTTAACAAAACTGGGGGGAGGAGGGATTAACCTCTGGGGAGACTGGGAAAAGGAGGTGGGAGAGGGGAAGAGAGAGGGTGGGAGAGGGGAGGTGGAAACCTGGGAGGAGGGAGCTGGAAGGGGGAAGCCAGGGGAAGAAGGAGGAGGGGAAGTCTAAAACTATGGTACACCATATCTTCAGTACTGTGTACAGATGTGGTCTCCTCACCTCAAAAAAGATATTTTGGCCTTGCAAAGGGTTCAGAAAAGGGCAACTACAATGATTAGGGGTTTGGAACAGGTCCCATATGAAGAGAGGCTAAAGAGACTGGGACTTTTCAGCTTAGAAAAGAGGAGACTGAGGGGGGATATGATAGAGGTCTATAAAAGCGTGTGGAGAGGGTGAATAAAGAAAAGTTCTTCATTAGTTCCCATAATAGAAGGACTGGAGGACACCAAATGAAATGAATGGACAGCAGGTTTAAAACTAATAAGCGAAAATTCTTCACATAGCACATAGTCAACCTGTGGAACTCCTTGCCACAGGAGGCTGTGAAGGCTAGAACTATAACAGAGTTTAAAGAGAAGTTAGATAAATTCATGGAGGTTGGGTCCATGGAGTGCTATTAGCCAGGGGGAAGGAACGGTGTCCCTGGCCTCTGTTTGTGGAAGGCTGGAGATGGATGGCATGAGACAAATCGCTTGATCATTGTCTTCGGTCCATCCTCTCCAGGGTATCTGGTGTTGGCCACTGTCGGCAGACAGAGTACTGGGCTAGATGGACCTTTAGTCTGACTCAGTACGGCCGTTCTTATGTTCTAAGCTCAGGGTCGGGGGTCTCACTGGACCAACTTGATTTTCATGCAAACCTGCTCCTGGGTTCGCATGTGGCCTTTGGTGTACAGGCTGGCAGCTATCCTGCCCTAGACGGCCGCATTCCTGTGCCTAGTGCGGAGGTCATGGACGTTGGAGGCCTCCCCCCAAACCTGGATGAGGTCCACGATCTCCGCACTAGACCAGGCGGGCGCCCACCTCTTGCGGCCCTGGGCAGACTCCTGGGAGCCGCCAGCCTGGTCCTGGGAAGAGGCGGAGGGCTGGGTGGCAGCGGGTGGCTGGCTCATGCCGTGCCATGTGCAGGGTCTGCTGGCTGGGTGCTGGCAGGCTTGCAACTGGTACAAGCACTGTAGCCAGACCGTGGCCCTTTAAGGGCTCCGGGGCCGGGAGGGGGGCAGAAAAGTTTCCCTGGTTTGGCCCAGAGTGGCCACCAGGGCAAGCTGGAAAGGGCTAGCCTCCAGCTAGTTCGAATTAAGTGGCTACACAGCCCTTAATTCGAACTACTTAATTCGAACTAGGCGTTAGTCCTCGTAGAATGAGGTTTAACCTAGTTCGAATTAAGCTCTCCGCTAGTTCGAACTTAATTCGAATTAAGTTCGAACTAGCGGTTTGTATGTATAGATGCTATGAAAGTTAATTCAAACTAACGACTGTTAGTTCGAATTAACTTTGTCGTGTAGACATACCTTATTTTATGTTTGGTTTGAGTTGCCTCTGGAGAATGTAAGTGAAATCTTATTTTAGCACGTGAGCCAGGATTATAACATTAAAAAGCACTACAACTGAAGAATAAAATCACCCTTCTTTGTACTGAGATAGCTGACTCCACGGTGAGTTAAACATTCCAAGCCAAAGATTCAGACTTCAATGTTTTGTTGTTGTTGTTTTTGTATCCTCCCAACAAAGAATGGAGTGTTACATTAACAGTTCAGCATCAAGAAAGACGGGATTGTTTTTTGTTACTAAATCCAAGAAGCAATACAGTTTAAAAAAAATAAACTGAACATTCTAGCTCAGCTTCTCTGGCCATGCCAAGATGCGCTCAGCACAGGACATGAGAGAGGGAGCAAAGGTGACTTTCAGGCTCCTTTGTGCTCTCCTGATCCCAGGACTACTGGCTGGTCATAGGTTTGCCCTCAGACCAAAGCATTGCTCCAGCAGAATAGAATAGCCAGCAGCCTCATGGCTTTGTTTCAGGGCTGAGGGGAGGGAGTGTAAGCTGCTGCAGCAACACTACGATGCCAGAGGATTTCTCTGTGTAATAGGAACCCTCCATTTCTCAAACCAACCAGGTTGGTGCCAGGAGATCAGTGCCAAGAAGCACAATATGGATATGAATCTGGGCCTCTGAGCCATCCTATGGTCTTACAGAATAAGCAAGAGTTGCTTGGAAAAGGACTCTCGTGAATGATGCTGTCAAGTAGTTTAGGCCCAGATTGAAAAATTATACATTGAGTCATATACAGGTTGCACCTCTAAAATCCAGGATTCTCTGGTCCAGTAACATCCGTGGTCCGGCATGACCATGGATGTTCCAGGATCAGAGTGTCCTGGTGTGCTGCAGAAGGATGGGGGCCCAGGATTTGGTGCATGGCTCAGCTGGCCTGCAGGGAAGGGGGGCAGGAGCCGGCATGAGACTCATCTGGGCTGCGAGGGAGGGGCAGGGAGCCGGTACGTTGCTCAGCTGGGCTGCAGAAGCTGGTGCATGGCTCCGCTGGGCTGGGGAGGGGCCAGGAGCTGGTGCGTGACTCAGCTGGGTTGCAGAGGAAACCAGGAAGCCCGGGAGAGGGGTAGGGGATGCTAGCAGAAGGGGGTTTGAAATGACCTCCCTTGGTCTGGAAAAATCCCTCATCCAGGACCAGTCAGGTCCTGAGGGTGCCGGACCAGGGAGGTCCAACATGTATAACTTTTTAAATTGTCAATGCCTCTTTTGGATACAAGGTATAGAAGCATAGAAGCACAGGACTGGGAGGGACTTTAAGACATCATTTAGTTCTATCCCCCATTCCTGACAAGTTTTGTCTAACCTGCTCTTAAAAATGGAGATTCCACAGCCTCTTTAGGCATTTTATTTCAGTGCTTAACTACCCTGCCAGTTAGAAAGTTTTTCCTAGTGTCCAATCTAAACCTCCCTTGCTTCCATTTAATCCCATTACTTCTTGTCCTATCCTGAGAGGTTAAGAACAATTTTTCTCTCTCCTCCTTGTAACAACCTTTTAGGTACTTGAAAACAGTCATCATGTTGCCTCTCAGTCTTCTCTTTTCCAAACTAAACAAATATAGGGTTTTTTTCTTCGATTTTGCCTCATTGATCAGGTTTTCTAACTCTTTGATCATTTTTGTTGCTCTTCTCTGGACCTTCTCCAATTGGTCCCCATTCTTCTTGACATGTGGCTCCCAGAACTAGACACAGTACTCCAGTTGAGGCCTAATCAGCAAAGAGTAGAGTGAAGAATTACTTCTGGTGATCTGCTGATGACACTCCTACTAATACTCCTACTAATACACCACACAATGATGTTAGCTGTTTTTGCAATAGTGTTACACTGTTGACTCATATTTAGCTTGTGGTCCACTCTGATCCCTAGATCCTTTTCTGCAGTACTCCTTCCTTGGCAGTCATTTCCTATTTCGTACATGTGCAACTGATTGTACTTTGGAGTACTTTGAATCGGTCCTTGTTGAAGTTCATCCTATTTACTTCATACTATGTTTCTACTTTGTCCAGATTATTTTGAATTATGACTCTATCCTCCAAAGCACTTGCAACCCCTCCCAGGTTGGCATCATCGATAGATTTCATAAGTGTATTCTCTATGCAATTAACTAAATCAGTGGTAGGCAATAACCAACTTGCGGGCCAGATACAGTTCACCTGGGTTAGCCTCTGGCAGTCTGCCACTGCTGTGTTTACCTGTGCCTCCACACATATGAGTGCCTGCTGCTCCCATTGGCTGTGGATTGCCATTCCCAGCCAATTAGAGCTGGGAGAAGAGGTATCCCCCTTTTTGGGGAGAGATGGGGATCATATTAACAACTCCTCAAATTTAGCCCGCTGCAGTAGCTATGTGAGTCAGTGACATTTTGGAATAGTGTTTTAGGAAACTACAGCAGAATTTTATACAGGGAGAATATAAATAGAATTGGAATTTGGCCAGATCATTACAGCCCTCGACAGCCCATCAAGCACCCAGAAGAGGTCAGGGCTGATAACGTTAGTGTGCTGTAGCTTATGTGAAAACTGAGACCAACATGACTTGTGGCTCATACTATTGTGTCATATAGAGATTAATGCTCCCAATATTGTTATATCTATTTATTGGCAGCAATACTTTGGAATTTAGTATATAATAAAAAAAACTCGGTTGCCATGGAATAAAAGTATCTTGACGTGAGAGATTTCTTTATTAAAAATACAGCTAATGAACTGTAACTCATTCATTCTGTTATTATGGGTTAATCATATCATTAAGACACAAGAAATCAAGGCCCCTTGGAGCAGTGTCTCACTATTACTTTGCCTCAGGGATACGGTTCCTTGATATGTGGGTCAGGGAGCAACTCTGCCTTTTGCCCAGTCTCTGACCATTTTGTGCTGTTTTTTGCTGAAGTGTGACACAGAGAGAGTAGTCCCTGCACTCACATAGCACAGAAACTCAGTTGTGGTACAAGAGTGTAAGGAAGGGAGGTTCCAAAGAGGATGGAGAGAGGCTGTTCTCAGTGGTGACAGATGACAGAATGAGGAGCAATGGTCTCAAGTTGCAGTGGGGGAAGTCTAGGTTGGATATAAAGAAAAACTATTTCACTAGAAGGGTGGTGAAGCACTGGAATGGGTAACCAAGGGAGGTGGTGGAACCTCCATCCCTAGAGGGTTTTAGTCCTGCTTGACAAAGCCCCAGCTAGTATGATTTAGTTGGGACTGGTCCTGCTTTTAGCAGGTGGTCAGACACAATGACCTCCTGAGGTCTCTTCCAACCCTATGATTCTTCATGCTTTATCTCTCTGTGTACCCATGGAATGACTGAGCAAAATCTAGTTCTAAATGAGCCACTTTCCCCTCTATAAATATCAGTTTGAAGACTAGATTCTCAGCAGGTATAAAAATTGCATTATTCTAATAAAGTTAATGAAGCTACACCGATTTACACCAACTGAGGAGCAGCCCAAGAATATAGAATACATATAGATATTTGATATTTATACTTAATTGCTATTTAGCCATTTATGGTGATGCTGTAGCCATATTAATCCCAGGATATTAGAAAGAGACAAGATAGGTGAGGTGATATCTTTCATTAGATCAATTTATGTTGGTGAGAGAGACAAGCTTTTGAGCTACAAAGAGGTCCTGAAAAAGAGATCCTATGTAAGCCTGAAAGCTTGTCTCTAGAGCCCTACACGGATATAAAATTTGTATCCACATTTGTATCCTCATCCACAAAAATGAACTGAGGATATCCACCTCCACATCCGCAGATGCAGAAACCCATGGATATAAAGAAAATAGCTGAAGATTTGTAGGGCTCTTCCTGTCTCTCGCACCAACAAAAGTTGGTATAATAAAATATATTATCTCTCCTGCCTTGTCTATAATTTAGCTATGGTTTTTAGACAATAAACAAGGATCTGAAACATAGTCAATATGCTGTTTTACTTTTACACATGTAAGAAAAATAGTGGAGAAATAGGTAGTATGTTAATATATCTTAAGTTCCTGTAACCTGTTTTCTTAAATTCAGAGGAATAAGATGGGAGGGGAAGTTGTTTGGAAAAATTTCTCATTTTGACTAAACAAAATTTTAAACCAGCAATTAGAGCACAGGAACCAAAATAACAGCAATTTTACCTTATTTTTTCCATTATTTCTGCCAGCAGTGCTTGAGCCAAATTCTGGTGCCATCATAGAATGTCTGTTCCTTTGTTTGCTTTACCAGCATTCCCACAAATACCAGATTAATTGAACTACCCATTGCTTTCTAATATAGCAGTTCAATTTTCCATCTAAACACAAGCTCTCTCAGAGGGCATCTACACTGCAGTGTTTTTCTGGAAAAAATGCCATTTTTCCAGAAAAACAATTCTTGCATCCACCCTGCCATTGAGTTCTTTCAACAGAAAGTTAAAAGAATGGAGGGTTTTTTCTGATGGTGGTAAACCTCATTCTAAGAGGAAGAAGCCTTTTCTGAAAAAAACTTTCTGTGGACGCAGAAGAGGGAGTTCTTTTGAAAGAAGAGGCCTCCAGGAAATAACACAGGTGCCCTGGTGGCCACTCTGTCCAGACTAATCACAACCTAAATGCGAGATAGTGGGCGCTATCTTGCGAAAAAGCACATCACTTTTTCGTTGCACTTTTGCCGTGTGGACGCTCTCTTTCGAAATAAGCTTTTCCAGAAGATCTGTTCCTGAAAAGCTTCTTCTGAAAGAAGTTTTCAGTCTAGATGTAGCCTCAGTGATACTGTGGCTGAGGGAGCGACAACCTCTAACTGTATACTCAGGGAAATACAGAATAGAGCTTCAGCGTGCCTCAGTACATGGTATTACTGTGACCATTACTAAATATCGTGCCCAAGTCTGGTATCCACATTTCAAAAAAGGATGTTAAAAATTAGGAGGGATCAGAAAAAAGCTGCAAGAATGATTCAAGGTATGGACAACCTGCCTTAAATTGAGAAGACCTGTCTATTGAATTGATTTCATAAAGGACTAAAAGCACAGTATGAGAACCTCCATAAGGAGAAGATTTTTGATAGCAGGGGCTCATTAATCTACAGGCAAAGGCTTAACAAGATCCAACAGATGAAGATCAACAAATTTAGGCTAGAAATAGTGTGCACATTTTTAAACTGTGATGATAATTCACCACTAAAACAATTTACTAAGGCTTTGATGATATTTCCATCAGAAGAAATCTTTAAATTAGGACTGGATATTTTTCTACAAGATAAGATATAGCTGACCCAGAAGTTATGGGCTTGCTCCAGAAATTACGGAGAGACTTTCACTGCCCTGTGTTATACAGAGGTCAGTCTACATGATCATAATGGTCCATTCCAATCTTAAATTCTGTGCTAGCAGACAGGTGATTTTATAGGAGAGTGGTAGATGACAAAGGAATCTGCTTAGAAGCAAACAGCATGGCCAGATCATCCACATGCCTGTGTGATTTTTAGCTGGAAAAAGAGCATTTTGGGGCTTAGGACAGCTGACACAATATTGAGCAGCTTGTGGGGTGTACTAGTTTGCTCTACTGAGCCAACCAGAACTTACATGGTATCAGAATTCTGAGGCATCAATTTTCCAGATAAGCCTAAGATTTCAAGGTGAGGGTTACAAAGGGTAGGGGGATTTATGTGCATTTTGGCACTTTTTGTGTTGGATTATGTACTATGTAAGCATTAATGAATCATGTGTCACAACAGCTGTGAAGCAGATAGGCATTAGCTTTATTTTCCAGATGAGGAAACATAACATTTCTGCATAAGTGACATGATACGGAGACATTTCAGAGGGGTATCCGTGTTAGTCTCTAAGGTGCTGCAGGACTATTCTCTGTTTTTAAAAAAAATTTCAGTTCTAGACTAACAAAAATGTAGATGGTATCATGAGCTTTTGTGCGCACAATCTACTTCTTCAGATGAAAGTGGTTGGGCCCACGAAAGCTCATGATACTATCTACATTTGTTGTTAGTCTCTAAGGGTATGTCTACACTAGCCCCCTAGTTCGAACTAGGGAGGCTAATGTAGTCATTCGAAGTTGCAACTCAAGCCTGGGATTTAAATATCCCGCGCTTGATTTTCATCTTCCCGGCCGGTCGCCATTTTTTTTTTTTTTTTTTTTTTTGAAATTTACAAGTCCGGACTAACTGCTCGCGTCTACACGCGACAGGGACCCGGTAGTTCGAAATAAAGCCCTAGTTCGAACTACCTGTTAAACCTCATTCCAGGAGGAACAACAGGTAGTTCAAACTAGGGCTTTATTTCCAACTACCGGGTCCCTGCCGCGTGTAGACGCGGTCAGTTAGTCCGGACTTGTAAATTTCAAAAATGGCAACTGGCCAGGAAGATGCAAATCAAGCACGGGATATTTAAATCCCGGGCTTGATTTGCAACTTTGAATGCCTACATTAGCCTCCCTAGTTCGAACTAGGGAGCTAGTGTAGACATACCCTAAGGTGCTGCAGGACTATTTGTTGGTTTTTAAATTTTTTCATGGTAAGGAGAAGAACTTGAATAGGTCTATAGGCAAAAGTCTTGGAGTGAACCTCCACCAGTCTTCACCCTTCTTATTCTGACACTTTATTTTCTGCTGTACTCTTTAAAGATGAGCATGTGGTCAAGTTTAGGAATAATTTGTGACTTGTCTAATGCAGTGTATGTGGGTGTAATTTCTAATGCACATAGATGAGTTGCATATTAATTGGTCCATGTAGATCCTGTGGGACACACTAAAGCAGGGGTGGGAAACCTTTTTTGGGTCACGGGCCACTGACCCACAGAAAAATCTGTCAGGGGCTGCACACAAGTGATAGATTTTGTGTGCTCCAACCCTGCAGTGGGACAGCAGGGGCGGGGGCTGGAGCGCCAGCATCAGCTCCACAATGCTGGGGGGGCACTAAGCCAGGGGGCCAGACCCAGTCAATCCAGGGGCTGCATGTGGCCTCCGGGCCTGAGGTTCCCCACCCCTACACTAAAGGTTCCCCAGTATGCTTTAAGGTTGTGCTGTTTCAAACACCAGTATGTTAAAGAACAACAGCAAGGTCTACATATGCAACAAGTTAGTGAATTTAGAAACAACAGTCTGTTGGAATGCCTTACCTGCTCCTTGTAGACCAGCTTGTAGTTCCAAATCTTCTAAAATTTGTTATGTGTTCCTTTTGAATACAACATGGCACTTTCACAATCTCATTTGTAAAGGAAATGTAGCAAAAGATACAAATTAATTAGAGCTTTTACTAACCCGATCTCTAACTGACTGATGTATTAGAGCTTTCAGCTAATTAATATGCCAGGAAATTAAATAAAGATATCAGCCTAATACATACATGGCTATAAGCCTGTTATTTAAGTGTCAGTATATATTAGAGAATTAATATATAGTGTTTTGAGAGAGAGGCAGTAGGGAGAGAGAGAGAGAGAGAAAACACCTATGTATATTGGTCATGAATATTTTTATATATATATAAAACTGTATATGGGCATGGTTCTCTCACTAAACATTATGAATGATATTATTTGAAAACCAGTCTTTCTACATATATACAGTAAATTCTGTTCATCAATATTTTACATATGCAAGTGTACACAATCTTCATTTTTATGTAAATCTCTCTGCAGCCAGACAGGTGCATTTTCTGATCTCTATTCATCATCAGGAAATCCAATAACATGGCTGTGTACCTACATCTGGTGATGGTTTGACCCAGTGTGCACTTGAGCATGGATTTCAAATACCGGCAGCAAGGAAATAGCTTATTTTCCCCCTGGCCTTTATAGAAGTAAATGCAAAAAACCTAGTGTTAATGCTATGTTAGTGTTGCAAGATCAAGCATTTAAAAATCAGGAAATTCCAGAAGTTAAGTTTGCTCCAGCAATGTTACGTTGATACAGTGCTCATCCTGTATGTTCCAAGTATAGTTTAATAACAAAGAGTATTATGACTAGGCTTGGTAGGATTTGATGTAAATCATTACACATGAGTAAATATGGGTTTCACCTGGCATAAAGAACTCAACTGAAAAGACCCTTCGATAGCACTCAGCAAGCTAGCACTTCAGGGTTCAGGATCGCCAATGGCACAAGGAAGGCTGTGATCCTGGCAGGGCAGACCAGGGACCTCTGGCCAGTGTTCTGAGAAGGGAGAGCCCTCACCTGGAGGAAGGCGACTCTGCTGTTTAACAGCTCCAGTCAGGGATGGCCCCCACACTCTTAGCCACTGACTTTATTAGTGAGCGGGACCAGTGAGCTGATGCCCCAGGGTCAGTAACAGTGAGGTGACCTCCCTCCAGATGGGGATCTCTGCTCTGACCTGCCAGGACTTCAGCCTGACTGCACCTTACTTTACCTTTGCAAGGATCAGGTGTCACTGGGCACAGAGTCACAGAAGGAGCGTCCTGCAGCTCCGCTGTGATGGCTCTTCTCACTCACCAGCTGGCAATGCCAAGACCGTTGCAGGACAGGAGTTGTTCAGCAGCAGGGTGGCCACTGGCTGGGACTCATTATCATCCTTGCACCCCTGGCTGAGGTTCTTTGCTCCACCACAGCCTTTCCTACAAACTGTGCCCACAGTGAGTGATGTCACTAAATAGTTATCTGGCCCACCTCACTCAGTTTCCTGAAACTGTGGAAATTCAAAGAGATCAAATAAAAAAACTGTGTAAATCCATAATTCTGCACAACTGAGAAAATTTAAATCAATAAAAATTGAAAATATGCATTAAAAAAATCAAGATTATTTGTCAAAATAACAAACTGCCAAGCCTAAATATGCTAAGGAAAGGAAAGTGTAATAGAGAACACTACTTACATGCCAGAAGAACTTTTAAGTTCTTCAAAACAAGTGTTTGCTTACCTAAAGAACTGATTTTAAAGGGGTTTTACATGGTATTTTTTATGGCAAATTGGGTTTTCAGTTAAACAATGTGTTTGCTTCCTATGGAAAATTTTGATTTTCTGGTAAAAAACACCTAAATTTAAAAAAAAGATTTAGCCTGAAAACACAAAATTTCAATTTGGAAATACTTCTGTGGTATTGCAGGGGAATTGTGGTTTGAGTGCCTCATGTCTCTATTGAGTTTCCCAGACATACTGCATTTCCCATGATACACAGGGCCCAGGAACTCCTAAGATGCACTGTGGTGCAGCAGGAGATGGGTGCCATAGTGCATTATGGAAGATTAATTAAGGCAGGAAGCCATGATTAAAAAGGAAATGGGGATGCAAGGCATTGTGATGGCATTTCCATGTCAAAATTTTTGGGTTTCAGTATTTATTTTTAGCTAAAATTTTGAAATTTTCTGACCAATCCTATTAACTAATTAGGCACACATGTGGTCTTGGAGAGGAATTTTTTCCCGGGTCAGATTGGCAGGCAAAGATTTTCACTTTCTTTTACAGCATGTCTATGTGATGGCGGGAAGCACAGGATGACCTGGGTGTTTCTTATTTCCCTGCCACTGGAACAGCCTTGAGCACTGATGCACTCATGTTCTCTGCCTGTGGTCCATTATAGTTTACTCTCCTGTGGGTTATAACATGTGGCGCTTATCTTGGTTGTATTTAGTGTGAGGGTGCCAGGTCATGTTGGTGGCCAGTGTTATACGTCAGAGTACATGATCTAGTGGCCCCTTATGGCCTTAAGCTCCATGCCTCGATTTAAATTGTATATGTAGAAATAAAGAAATTGCCTACTGTACATGCCAGTGCTCATTTATTTCTTAAATCAAATCTGTTTCAAACTCAGGAAAGCATTGGTTCTCAATAAGGACTACGCCAAGGTTCAAACTTCACACGTGTGCTACATTTCTATTTTAAAGTCTGGCTATGTTGTTGTTGAGGTTTTTTTAATGGAAAAGGTATTTTATTTCCTTGCTTTCCTGATCTCAAAAATATCTGAAGAGATTTTACATTAACTTTGGGTGGGAGCATTACCTTTGGGCAGATACCATCCATACAAAATTTCATCCCCAAAAGTCAATGTTTCCTATAAATAGGTTCCTAAGCCCATACTCTGGCAACAAAAAATGTTACCCATCTAAGCCTAAATTAAAGCTCATAGATCTGAAAATGTTGGCCTTCGTGTACAAATAAATAATGTCTCAGATGCTAAGCATATAGACAGACACACTTTTTGTTGCTTAATTTGGAAATCAACAATTATTGAGCTGTGAACAAAATAAATCGGCTTCTGTTATTTGATTTCTTCTGTACTGAGAAACACAGGATTTTGTACATTCTTTGTGAATAAACAAAACTGCATCAAACAAATACCTAACTATCACCAATTTCTGCTAACTGAAACAACCCACTAGATCCCAAATTTTTGCTACCCACTTGAGTAAAAAAAAAAGTAGTAATATTGTTTCAAATGCTGCAAATTATTTAAGTCTCATTGTGATATAATATAAATACTAGCAAAGGTTAAGGATGATGGCTAACTATACCATTTGAAATATGTCTATATTTGCAATCTTGCATTTGTCTTGAATAATGTTTTCCAGGGTTCTTTTCACTATCAAATTCCAACGGTACCCTTCTTTGGCTTTGTCACTCTGCTAGATAAAGGTATATTACATTGAAAGGGTTAGCCAAAAAGTGACTAGCACAGACCTTTCACCAGAAAAGAAACCTAATTGCTTTGTTTTTAATCTGAATTTAGCTAGAGGTTGGTGAGATTTTCAAGTTTATTCTATTTAATTACATTAGTTGTACATTTGAAAGCTTCCAATCAAAATAGTACAAATAAAATTCATTACATATTTTAAGGTTTCTTGAAATATCAATAACTGCCACATGCTCTCCTGAACAACCAAAAAACAGAAGAGTTTCTATTTCTTGCAACTCACCAGTCCTTTTCCCCTCCCCCTCAGGGGAATAAAAAACCCTTATAACTATCAAGTGATCTCCTGCTTGGATTAATTTACTTCACCAAAACAGTGACCAGTGTCAAATGCCTTGCATCTCCATGGAAACAGTTGCCTTGGCCATAGACAAAGGTCTGCCTAGAATACAGTGCCATAAGAGTTTCTGTGGATGTAGACCCCTTTTTTAAATCACAGTGCAAAGGTACATCTTATATTATTTCTGCCTGACTGCTACAGCTGCTATGCTTTCATTCCAAAATAATATTTTTTCAAATGAAGTAGCAGAAAACAGCTTTACATTTTTTGTTATCCCTCCAAGCACAAAATAAAAAATGCCTGTGCTGCCACTACCTGATTCAATCAAGTGGAGTACATTGGATACCCACAGGCTACAAGTGCTGGAAAAAGCTGACTTGTATTTTAATTAATAATGCGATACACTATCTCAACAGCTAAGCCGTTGGCAATCTGATTTGCTTTGTTCATTATTTGCTGTAAACAATTTTCAAACAACGTGTAGGCAACTCTATTTCTGAGTTTTTCCTACTAATTCATAACATTAACTAAAAGGCAGGGATTTTTCTTGCACAAGAAAACAAGTGATTAATCCTTAATCATAGCTCATGGAAGATATCAGGCTAGTATGCAGCAAAATAAAGGTGAGAGGTTAAAAAAAAAAGAGCAACCACCCCCAACAGACTTCTGATAATTATTGGTCGGTTTTGCTACGTTACCACATGGCAGAGCCAGGCTGTGGTGTTATGTAGAATACTTTTTACTCAGGATGCTGAGGTTAGACATGTGCCAGGAGTGACAATTTTAGGCTTAATTGGAGGAGGAGAAAGAAGGTTTAGTATGTACCATGAATGTTCCCTATGTTGTCCAGAGGAACAAAGCTTTGGCTGTAAGACACGATTGGTTACAGGAATTGCGTGGCATTCATATGGCAATAACTGAGCAATTGGTTTGTAAGAGAGGGAAAAGTGGTATATTATTGATATACTTTTTTAGAACTTGGTTCTTCCCAAGGATCCCATTTGGGTTTGGGATCCCATTGTGCTTGAGCACCACAAATACAGAAAAGAGACAATCCCCGACAGTTACCACCAGGCCAAGTATCACTCTGTACAATCACCTGTTACATACAAATAGACTGAATCACTGGCTCCCTCGTGTTTCTAAATCAACTGCATATAGATAGAATTTAGTCAGTCTCTAACACCGGGACATGCCTGGGCTCAGACTTTCTGTGTGATTCCCTTTCTTGATCTAGGAGGTACCATTTCCCAGCTGCCCTAAACCCAAACCAGTGTCTGAAGCCTCCCAAATACCTTCAGCCACTTTCACTCACTCCCCCAGAACTCCACTTATGTGTGCTCTGGGCTTCTAGCTGTAGCCTTCTGGAAGTTAGTAAGGAGGGTGAGTAAGGAACATGGACTTAGCCAAGGACATTTTACTCTTAAAGCCCTTGAGAATTAGAGATCTTTGAAAATAACAAGAGTCCTGAGTTGCATCATCCTCTCATCATGCTCATAGCCATTCTGTGAATGCAAGGTTTGCCAGTATTTCAGAGTGAGTGGAGTCCCTCCTGCCCTCTGTTGCTACAAGTCCTTCTTGTGGTAACTGTCAGCCCCCCTACCCAAAGCAAATCACTGATCTTCAGCAGGATTTCTCATCTGTGCAATCAGCATAGCTGAGAAGCCACATGCATCCTTTGTCATGCTTGCTCCTCTTGCAGGCCCCAAACAGAACAGCCATTGTTCCCTGGGCTGGGCCAGCAGCTGAGAGACAATCAAGGCTGTGCAGTAGGCTCTTTGGCACATCATGCTTTCATTCACTCATTCATTTCTCCCAGCTCTATCTCATCTCATCTGGTGAACCGCATGCAGCCCGTGTGCTGCTTATTGCCCACCTCTGATCTAGACTATACATTAGGGAACCCGCATTCTTAGAAATGACCTTGTAAGACTGAATAGAGAACACCTCTCTATTCTAACATGCTCGTCATCATCATGTATGGAATGCAATACAACAGTGATACACACCCACAATTGTGTCAAAAACAGCTGGCATTGAATGCTCTGATGAATGATAAAAATATCCCAGAGTCACATAAGAAAATGGATCAGAAATAAGCGTACGTGTTTTGAAATAGCTCACCATCTGCTGTAGAAAATAAACTTACGCAAAGCAGACAACCCCAGTGGTACATGTTGGATTGAGGGAGATCTTCCCTCCCCAAAATCTTGTAGACTTTCTATTCATTAGAAGTCAGAGGGAAGCCATTTGTTCTGCTAGAGCAAGAGACCCAGCACAAGGTTCCTGCCATAAGTGCTTTTTTACTTCCCTCTTTTCAGTGTTCCGCAATTACTAAAAAGGTGCCAGTGCCACAGTTCTGGTGACTGTGTGATCTTCCTGTCTTTGGGAAACCTAAGTACCTATGCTATTAGGTAACACAATGCAAAATATGTTACCTAATAGCATAGATGTTGAAGTAAATGGCAAAACTCCTGAGGGACAGAAATTCAGCCCAATGTTTGTACACACTTTTACTTCTTGCAAGATGAACCTTAAGTATACATTAACTTACACATACATGATACAATTTTATAGCTCAGCTAGTTTAATGGGATACAGGGTTTGATAGCCCACTCAGTTTTAAAAAATCACATCACTGCACATGCAAGAAATTGAACTAAAATAGCTTTGAACACACACCCCTATGTGTTACTTTTTTATTTAATGAACCAAGTTCCAATAGTTGTCTTCAATGCTTGAAAGGTATCTTCAGGACCATAAAGTCACAGAAATGCTCAAATTGGTCAAATCCTGAACCTCTAACTCAGTCTTTACTCAATCAAAAATGCCTGATAAGCAAGGACTGGAAGTTTTAGAATATGGCCTTGTGGGATTAGCAGTTGAATGTAGGTAACCATGAAATCTTTTCAGATGCTGGTTATATCTTGAATTACATTTTATGTGTATTTATCCTGAGTTCTATTCCTTCTGCAAGGATAAAAGTACAGAGTCAGACAACAGCTCTGGATTTAAGCAAGGCAAGACATTACAAAATGCAACAGACAATTTTTTTAAAGTTTTGTTAAAGACAAATGAAAGAAGATTCTTGAAAACTCACTGATTTCAAGTACAATAATGTACATTGTGTGAAAATAAGAGCCAACATCCAAATTATTTTTGAAGTCTTTTTGTCAGTATCACCGACTCATTTGAGGTGTGAGAAGAGTCATTCAGGTATAGCATGTAATTGACAAAAATATACATACAATGTATCATTCCAGAGAAGAGAAGTTAGGAGTTTTGTGTTATTATTATTTATTCCATTCTTTTTTCTGCCTCTCCCCTGCTCTCCCACTGAATATTTTGCTTTGAAAGTCACTGGGGGAGAAGAATGCTAGGGAAACTGTTTTGCTTTCCCAAATGAATATCCTTAAGTCACATAAGTTATAATATATTTGCATTTTAAATAAATATCCCTCACACACAAAAATTAAAAATGATTATTTATGCCCTATGAAGCTAAGTTACCCTGCAGTGCTGTCAAAAGGTCAACTATTGCCTCAAACTTTATTGTGCATACAATGACCAAGAAGTACCTTTGATAATGACCCTATGACTGAGAGTCTTGCAGACTTAATCAGTTGACACACAAGCAGCCCTTAGGCATTCAGAGTTGGCATTTTCCTTATTGAAATGTACACAGACAATATGCATTTTAAACAATTCAGAACTGAGTGCCTGAAATAGTCATTGGACCAGAGATCCCTTTTTGTAATAGACTTCTCACTATTTCAGCTCTCTCACTGTGCTGAACAAGACAGCTATCAAAACAATGTGATGCATCTGGAGCTAGAAACTAGCTGCACTTAGCATTTGCCTCTGTTCCATATTGTCATCAGTCACTTAGTTGATATATAATACCAACCTATTTTGGAGCCCCTGTTAGTCAGCGTTTGTTGAAAAAAAACAAACAAAAAAACCCACCAACACCTTTCTTGGAAAAAGAAATCTTATCTGAACGCTTATGCTTGACACAGCATAACTATTATGCCAACTTACACGTCCTGAGAAGCAGTTGCATTGATCCACCATTAGAAATGGACCAGACTAGAACTACTTATTCAAAATCATGCCATATGTTACATGGGGACTGAACATCATATGGCAAAAGCAAACCACACTTAATATTGTCCATGTGTCTGGATGATTGATTGGCTATGAAGCCAAGTCTATCACAAGAATGAAGTGGAATATATAGTAATTTAAGAATATTTCTTTCAAAAGACAAGTCATTATAGGTGTCTAGAAGGGACACGCTTCTTGAATGTAGTTTATTCCAGCTCTTTTCTGTACCGCATAGGTGTAATCATGAGCCTTCTCGAATGTGCAGAGAGAAATGTCTAGCCACTTGTTTGTTTTCTTCCTCCCACATATCTTCCAGTTAGTTCAGAGAAAAATCATGCCAAAAATCAAACCCTTAGGAACATCATACAGCTTGGTGACAGTCTCTTGGCAACTTTGTATCTATGAGTCAATGAATAGCTGACATTACTCCAGATACATATTTGTAGTATTTTTATTTTAAGAGACTACACTTTGTTTAGGACCCAGTTATGTCTGGCCCCAATGTGGCTATGCAAGAGAATGAATTTTCCAACCCGGCCCCTCCCCCCGCATATGATCATGTTGGGGATAGGTATGAGGAGAAAAGTAGGGGCTGTGCACTTGTACTTCATTCTTCAGATGGTGGGGAGAGGGGAGTGGGAAGGGTGTAGGCAGGGGTGCTGATGTATCCCAGATGCTGGTTAATGGGCTGTACCAGGGTTACAGTTCCTTCTCAAAGCCCCCTCCTGAGACAGGACAGCATCACTATATGCCAACCTGTGTTCAGAGCTCTGAGTAATGTACTCAGCACAGCTAAGGCCTGAGTAATGTCTCTATCTATCTAACTCATACCTACATAATACAAGCATTAATCAAAAACAATACTTGTACATAGTTTTATTGCATAGCATAGTTGGGGAGGATGGCATTTTAGCTAACAAGTTAAAAAGACTGCAGTTTACAATCTAGTGTACATATAAAAACACTGCAAGGGATGATAAGCCATTCGTGGTGGTGAGCATGATGAAGAGATCACTGATGGTAAAAAAATCATGATGTAAGTTCATGACCTTGAGGTAAGCTTAAGGTAGAAATATTCTTCACTTTCTTTAACAGTATGACTGACAACACAGATGAATGGCTTGTATAAAATGTGAGAAAGTCTTGAGCTGTGTGGCATGTCTCTTAGCACAGTGACAAGCATATAACACTGTTGTTTTATTATTATTATTATTATAGCCTGCCACATGGATAAGGTATGTCACAATTGTAATCTGCCTTTTTTCTTCTCTGTGACATACCACAAAAGTGCTGCAACTCTTACTGAAAAAGACTGCAATATATGGGTGGAATTTTTAGAATTCATTATGTGAAATGTGAGTTCACACTAGAAAAGATTGAATGGTATGTTTCCTGTTCTGTTGGATTATTTGTTATTTCCTAGATCCAAGCAATTAATCTGAGAAATGTGGTGAGTTTAGTCTCCTTTGTTTTTGAATGTTTATGATCAATTTATGATTTTTTGACTATCGAATAAATATAAGTAGATTTGCTAAATGCTCTTGGCCAGTAATTTTTGATCTGTAGATTATTAAAAGCAGTTGATTTATTTTAATTGATACATACTGTAGGTCACATGGGATTGCTTCTATTCTTCATACAGTCAGTATGGGTGCATCTACACAGCAGGGATTAACTCGAAATAAGTTACGCAAACTGAGCTGTGTCAATTGCATAGCTTATTTTGAAATAGCTTATTTCGAAATTGGGAGCATCTACACAGCACTTATTTCTAAATGGAGCACTCTTCCGACTTCCCTTACTCCTCGTACAATGAAGGTTACAGGAGTTGGAGGAAGAAGTCCTCCAGCTTGACAGTATTTTGACATTATTTCAAAATTACTGTCTGCTGTGTAGACATGGACTAAGTTATTTTGAAATAGCGCTAGTTATTTTGAAATAACCCCATGACTGTTAGTGGAGGTCTGGTTTCAGGGAATTAGTTAGAAGTTCTGCCACCCTCCCCTTCCTCCGTGTCCCCCTCCCCATGTAAAGTGCCCATTTTGAAAAGTCTTGGCAATCTTTGGCAAGAGATAATGGGTCTTCAAAGGGAAGAGGGAAGTTGCTGCACTTTTACCCGCCCTACTATTATGTTAGATTCATCAGACAAAATAAATGATAAATCCTTGACATTCTAAGACCATGGGCCAAATTGAAACCTGGTGAAAACATGAGTAAGTGCAAACGTATCAGGACAGCAAGGTGAGTGGACATGGTTGGAGCAGGAGCAAGCTGAGCAGAAGTGGTTGGTCAGAACTACCAAGCAGATGGGAGTATTCCTAATAAGGTGACTATGTTGGGCCAACTCAAATGGCTGCTTTCATTAGGAGCCTATATACATACCTTGGGTCACCTGGTTAGACTCTGTCTTGCACTTTGGCTTGACTTTTAGGTCTTGCAGGTAACTACTCATCAGGCTTAGCACACGCAGTACAAGGATGACTCAACAGGCTCAAGGATGACTCATCACAAACTGTCTTGAAATCAATGGACATCCACCTAGTTACATTAGAAAGTCTATATATGGACCTCTCCTTACTGGTCAGTAATACACATACATTGACGTTGTCATGAATAGAGCAGACTTTCCGCTGAGATACCAAGGACAGAAGTTGAAGGCTTGCAGGCACAGGCCATGAAAATTCTTCGGGCAGATTACAAATTTAATTCTGCAGCCCCCTAAGACATATGCCTAAGTCTCATTGAAGCTTGAAGTTAAGTGTGACCATAAGTGCTTTGCTGAACTGAGCCTTAACATTTAATGAGCAAGCCTATTGGTTCCAGGTATTTAGAAAATGAGTCTGTTTCATTATGAGTATGTCTACTCTATGGACTATGAATGCACTTCCACTACTCACCCACAAATACACAGTCTAACTTTCCTCGAGCCAGTGTAAGAATAAATACCAGAGTTGCACACTAGCAAGACTAATGGCAGCAGGGTCATGGCTTAGCTGTGCTGAGTACAAACCTGCCTGAAACTGATGGGTATATACCCCGCCGTGCCTCTGCTGCTGTTACTCATGGTATTGTGCTATACTACCATTTGTACTCGTGACTATCTTGATGAGAGGTAGTACATGTACATGAGCAGGGGAGCCATTGCATAGTGAGACATAGCCCTTGATGGAATCATGCCTGCTGTGGTTTGTCACACACGTTTCATTTCTTTCTTGCCTTCACGCTTTTTTCATTTTTTGAAGGTTTGAAGGATTTATTCATAATGAAAAGGAGGGGGTAACATAGCAAAGTGATGGCTCTCTTCTGTGTTTCACACTGCTGGGAACCAAGAAAACAGAACCATACACTTTCTATGTGTTCCGTTTTAATAAACCATACATTAGTTTCATTCAGTAGCTCCAGCCTCTGGCTATCCATTGTACTGCATATTAGTTTTAAATACACATTGCTTGCAATAACAGTGTAGCAGGAGCTGTGCCTCCAGTTAAGAAATGGTTAGGATTGCTTTACATTTGCAGTCCCATTGAAAACATTTATTGAATCAAAGGGGGAAAATAAATGTGGTCCCTCAGCTCTGTCAAATATAAACTGTTATTGATCCCCTAAATGAAATTTGTCCATGCTGATCGATCAAAGACATTATCTTTTTTTCCCCAGTCTATTACCAGCAATTGGAAACTCAAGCATCAATAGCAGCTTGACCACACATGATTGTAAATTTAGTCTATATGCTTCCAAAATCTGAATTATTCTGCTTCTCCCCCACCACTGCAAATAGCTCAGCCTCTGCATGATGACTATTCCCCCCCTGAACTGAAGGTTAGAAAAAAATAAATTTAATAAAAAGTTGAAAATTGTTTGTGTCATATAAAACTCACGCAGCATGGGAATGTTTGTTAGACCACTAAGGAAGGAATCACTGATGTACAACATAAGCGTTAGTGTCAAATGTTTTCCAATAATGTACTTGCACACTGATGTGCATCTTCTGTTACTTCAAATAAGCTGTTATCTATGTTTGACATAGGGCAAGGCTTCAGATTTTGGTCCATTCAGTTCCTTTTAACCAATGTGTAATAGTGGCTGATTTCATTCATTAGTTTGTTAATGGAGAATAACCTATAAAGCAAAAATCACTATGCTCATATCATGTGAGCAAGCTATTACCCAATGTCCTTATCAAGGGTGTATAGAATATCAGAGCAGTTCACATCTTACTGTAGCCTTGTGCTTGGAGAAAGTGTGCTTTTGGAGATTCCATGAATTCTGAATTACTTTATTCCATTTATCCTTAGTTCTGTATTGGTAGACAAAATTCTAAACATGTGAACAGGCCTATTCATGCTTACATGCCTTGTGAGATGAGGATGTTAAGGCTAAATGGGTCAACAGACTCTGATGAGATTATAATTGTTTCTTCCAAACAGTATAGCTACACTGCACACAGTCATAAAAGCAGACGCACTAAAGTTGTATAATTTCCTTCACTGGTGGCTGGAGTTACTGTGTACAAATCCTGTGTGTTACTGGAATGAAAGCTCAAACTGGAGTCATTTCAGTTCCTAGGCAGCACTTGTATCAGATGAACAAAGACAGAGCTCCCTCAGCAATATCCATTAGGAACCATAAACCAAGCTGTTTTCAGCTTTCTACATATGGTACAGTGGTGTTACTGTAAAGATCTCTCCTGGAGGATACAGAAAATTGGAGTTACCACTGCACCCTACTTCCAGAAGCTGCACATATTACACCATACCACTGCCTTCTCTGTAATCCCATGGAGCAGTAATCACAAATCCTGTTTTGAATCAGTCTCTTAATGGCAATACAAGGGCTTACCCAGTAGGCCAGAGATGTTATTCAAAAGATAAAGGTATCAAAGGATAATTCAAAAATGTCTAACTGTAAAATGTGTATAAATCTGTACTGAATGTATATAGAATTAAAAATGCTCATATGTTACCAGTCCTATGTTTTTCTTTGCACAAACTAGCAAGAGAAGAGGACTTGGAGATGAAAGTTTAAATAGCTTGTTCCTACGAATAGTCTTTTTTTAAATACGAATGTGGAAATATGTTATCACATGAATCTGGTTTATTTGAAACATCAATAGATTGCATTTCTACCCTCCAGCAATATTTTTCATGGGGAAATCTTTATTATCCAAACAGAAAGTCTACATCTCACACAGTGCTATCAGTAATCATTTGTTACATTTAGGAGATGATGAATATATTTCTCCTGTACCACTTACATAAATGCTATAAGTAACTCAATTTTACCTTGTTTGTACACGTGTGGTTTTCCCCAATCTGTTTTTACTTCATGTACCAATCAACAGCTCAAACTACTTGCCTATGTTTGCAGCCTCATCAGATTTTCTTTAAATCAATTCGCTTTACAGCCATTTTGTGCTTGTGTGAGGTAAACTTCCAACTGTTCAATAGCTTTCAGATCTTCAAAAAGAGCTTAATTTAAGGTCGGCTGTGGTGAAGAAAAAGTAACTCTTGTCTCTTAATAGCTATCATGAGGGACTGACTCTGCTGCTGTCAATAGCTCATAAGTTTGTATTCTGTCTTGCTGATAGGTAATAATTTTCCAAGCAAGCTTAGGGACCTGTGACTCTTTATTAAAACTAATAAGAGAGGGAGTCACAGGTTTTTAAAAATCACTCAGGAAATTATTACTGACAACTCTCTTGAATCACTAAATAGAAGGAAAGCAGTAAGAAGTTAAAATGCCTTATCTGAAAGGAAGTGGATGATTTGGCTGCAGTGTACGTTCAGGACTTTAAAATTATTTAATGAAATTTCATAACGAATGGTACCTTACAGTACAAATGCAATCTTAAAACTTCACCTGAAATAATCCAAGATACATGTTCAAAAATTCACTGATTCTTTCCTAGTGTACTCTGAGTTGTTCACATTCATTTAAAAACATCCCACAGATTATTTTAAATGTAAGATTTCACTTAAATGCAATTTTGCACTCCCGAAATTACACTTTTTGTAAGTATTTTGGGCAGTAGTTATTTTTCCTTTCAAAACGTATGAGAACCTTAAGAAAAAAACCCTTTAACTTACAATATTGTGCTTCTGAGATTTCAAGAGGTAACAGCAGTAACACAGTGACCATCTCTGTAATTTTTGTATTGTCATTGAGGAGAAAGGGACTAAGCAACAGGAAAAGGTGGGTGGAGGGGGAGAATGTAACATGAATTGTAGGAACTACTGAGGACACTCAGACTTAGCTCTCTTTTTTACCTGCCAAGTCTCTGCAACTTTACTGAACCTTAAGATATCACCTATATCAGTGCCAGACCGAGCCATACTTGCGCCCCGGGCAGCGGGCGTGCGGTGCATGCGTGGCTCCACCCCCGGGCGTGCAGCGCATGTGCAGACCTGCCCCCGGGTGCGCGGCGCCCCTTATCACTTCAATCAGGCACCCCCCATAGGTTGGCACCCCGGGCAGCCGCCCGGCTAGCCCCCCCTCCCCAAATCCAGCCCTGACCTATATACAACTTGTCCAGGAGTTGGCGAGTAGCTAGGAAGGCTTTTAGAGATTCCATAAGCCCAGGTTGTTAAAGCCTCCCCATTTTTCAGTGATCAAATCCTAACATTCCTGTACCTAAACTGAACCGGTAACATCTCTAAGAACAGACTAAACTTAAATGAACCCACTGTCTGAATATTTAAACCTAACTGTCCTTCCATGTTATCCAGGAGATCACAATAAAACCCTACTGGTCTAAGGAGGCTTGTGGTACTCCTGCTAAAACTATTAGTCCCCTAAGACTTTAAACATAGATCAACATAGCTATGGCCCTCATGTGTGTGACCAAATCACAGCTAGGGTTGCATGGGGATGTGGAGTTCGTATAATGTGAGAGTGACAGTCACTGACAATGATGAACAGGAAGAATAGCAGACACAAGCTTCAGGTGTCAGATCCAGAAAGGCCAATCAAATCTTTATAGAAAGAATAGCTCTAAGACCAAGAAGAGGCTGGCTGATCAGATAACTAGCAACATTCAGGGATAATAGTTACTGATAGATAGAGAAGATTATTCTGTCTTTATAAGCCTCTCAGGGAATTTAAGTTGTATGAATGCCATTGGAACATTTTTTAATTTGTTTTATTAGTGCATGGTGGTCATTTTCTGTTGATATTATGTTATGACTCCCTTCACGTTTAACTTAGTCTTGCTATTGACAGCTGGCAGAGGGTTATATTTGCCTTAAAAAAAATGTACGAGTATGTTCCAGTATCCACTAGGGCCAGTTAATAATGAACCCTGTCAAGCAACAGTTTATTTGCCTTTCATAACTGAGAATAATGACAAGTTTAATAGGTTTTATAGCCAGAAGGAACCATTTATGATCTTTATGTCCATGGTGTCCAACACACTAGCCACATGTGGCTATTTGGCCTGTTCTTGGCTTGAACAATGTGGCTATTTGGCCAGTTGAATGTGACTAGTTAGCTATAGCAGTAGCCACTATTGCTTCATAACTGGTTGGCCACCATGCTTCTATGCTGACCTCCTGCAACACAGGCCAGAGAACCACATCCAGTAATTCTGCATCAAGCCCATAACTTTTAGGAAGATATCTAGCCTTTAAGTCTTCAAGTGATGAAGAATTCACCATATCCCTGCCCAGGTTATGATGGTTAATCAACATCACTGTTAAAACACCGAGCTTATGTCTCGTCTGACTTTCTCTAGTTTCAGCTTCTAGCTGTAGGAATCTCATTGTACCTTTATTTCCATAGATCAGTACCAGAAATCTCTTTCCCATGTAAGTATTTAGGCTAGATCAACACTAGCGATAAGTTCAAATTAAGATACACAACTCCAGCTATGTTAATTATGTAGCTGGAGATGAAGTATCTTAAATTGCATTTTGGCACCATCCGCACAGTGAGAGGTCAACGGAGCACATTCTCCCTTTGACTTCCTTTACTCCTTGTAGGAGCAGGGCTACTGGCACTGACGGGAGCACCCTTTCAGTTCGAATCAAAGGCTACGTCTACGCTGGCAGCTTCTTGCACAAGAACTCTTTTGTGGAAGAGTTCTTGTGCAAAAACTCTTCCACAAGAGAGCATCTACACTGCCATGTGCTTTTGCACAAGAGATGTGCTTTTGCGCAAGAGCATCCATGGCAGTATAGACGCTCTCTTGCGCAAGAAAGCTCTGATGGCCATTTTAACCATAGGGGCTTCTTGCGCAAGAAATTCATGTTGCCTATCTACACTGGCCTCTTCTGAAAGAGCTCTTGCACGAGAGCGCTTATTCCTCGTGGGGAGAGGAATAACTCTTCCAGAAGAAGCCCTGTTTTACAACGCTGTACTGTAAATTTACTTCTGGAAGAATGCTCATGCAGTGTAGACACTCGGCAAGTTTTTGCGGAAGAACGACCGTTCTTCCGCAAGAAGCTGCCAGTGTAGACGTAGCCAACATGTCTTCACTAGACCCACTAAATCAACTGCGGCAGCTTTGATCTTCTCTGTAGTGTAGACAAGCCCTTGAACATGATGAACAAATCATCTATTAATCTTCTCCTGGACATACTAGATTGTACTTTATACTGAGAGATTAAGTTTTCAAATCTCTAAACAGTCTTGTAGCTCTTGTCTGAAAAGTGTCCAATTTTTCAACATCATTTTTACAGTTTGAAAACTGTATCCAGTTCCAGTGTCCAAGTAATGGTATTACTAATGTATACAGAGGTAATACCAGTCCTCTGCTTCTACCTGATATTCCCCTTCTTATGCATCCTAGAATCATTTTCATTCTCTGAGTTACAGAATTGCACTAGAAGCTCATGTTCATGTTTTCTACTATTAACCTTAGGACTTTCAGTGTTCCTGTAATACAGGACACTGTTTCCTAGCTTGTAAGTGTGACCCATATTCTTTCTTTGTAGATGCATGAACTTGATGTGGTTCTAGATGTGTCCCATAATGTCAGGATTCCCTATTTACAACTGCTTTTGTGACACTAAGTCTAAGACTACTGTATCAACAGTTGCCTTCCTCCACCAAACTATAACACCTCAAAAATAAAAAATATATATATCAAGGTTATTAGGGACAGGAAATAAAGACCACCCCTTTATTACAATACTTAGAGAGACATCCATCTCTGTTACAACATACAGCAGCATCCATCTCCATGTGGAAGATGAGTGCAGCTATGCATTACTGCACCATAATTTCCCTAGATTTGGCCCATAATAAACAACAAAAAAACTGCAAAAAACAAAATACTCTTTACAAAACTGCAAAATCTTGCCATTAGTTTCTATTTAGAACTTCCGTTAGCTTGTGTTGGACCTCCACATGCAGAATGGTAGCAGGAGTGAGCATATAATATTTTAGGATGTCAGTGTCATGAAGATAGATGTGTTGATTTGATTTTGTCACTTGCAAAAACAAAATTTTCTAGATATTCTTCCAAATAAATCACCTTTGGGATTAAATTAATGTTTTAAGTTGGACATTTTCAAATGGTTTCAAAAGGGAATTGATTTGAGAAAGTTGAAGAGGAAATTGGACCTTAGCCTTAACTAAAATTTTCACTGAAAGCTATTTTTAAAAAATCATTCATCCACCACTGAACTGCAGTCCGCTCCAACTGAATATGCTAGATGATCTGTGCTAGTGAGGCTAAACAAGTTTTAAGAAGAACAGCATACTGTTTTCAACAGGTCTACAAACTGTACCAGTGACCAAATGACTTGATATTATTCATGGTGAAAAGATGAAGAAATGCAGACACTTATCTGTGACCTATAAATACAGACCGATGGAGGTTTTTTATTTGGCGAATTCACCAGGACAGACAACAGTAGCCACAGCAAACAGTTTAACTACCTACAAAGTTTATTTCTATCAAAGTTCAAGCAATGAATTTCCATTTTTCTAAGAAAGTCTAATCTCACTAGCAGATACGGTATCGTCTGAATATTCCACATATAATTTCATTTCACTGCTCCCCGTCTATTTGAGCTTTTTCTTTTTTTTTTTTTTTTGAAAGCTGTAATTACATAAACAGAGGGCCTCCCACACTCTGACTGTGGAAAAATACATTAACTCCAGACATGCTGTGGTTTTTTTGTACTTTTTTTTAGCAATCTTATTTGTCAGAAACTATTAAATGCTCTCTAAAATAGCAATAATGCAAAATGCATAATGGTAGCAACTGTCAAACTCATTCACTGATTTGTTTAGCTCTATTATTTCTTTTTTGTTATATTAAGGGATAGATCATGAAACTGCTACTACACTATAAAAAACAATACTTTTCCTCACTAAATATGTGCAGATAATGTTATTTACAAAATGAGCCATGACATAGTTTGATATTTCAGTTTATTTGCTTGGGAGGGTCTGATCAATTAAATTAGACAGAAATACATCACGGTCATATGGCAGCAAAGGATACACTTCCTTTGACAAATTATCTCTGCACATTTTTACAGATTTAGGGCTCAAGTATAACTGACACTGGGATAAATCAGGAGCAATTCCACTGATGTCAATGTAGCTGCACTGATATAAAATGGTTCAAGTGAGAGACCAGATACAGTTTTAAAATTGGATTTATTAAAAATAATAATTTATGGGAAATAACTACTGGTCAAAAACTCAGACCCAGATACACAGTTGGTATACATCAGGGTAGCTCCACTAAAGTCAATAGCAGTGACTGATTTATACTAGCTGAGGACCTTGTCCACATACTATATCCTAAACTCAGACACCTTCTGAAGTTCTTTCTTGGCTATTAATGGCTACGTCTACACTGTAGCACTATTTTGGGATACTTCCAGTAACCACAAATTGCTATTCTGCGTCTTTTGAATGCGCCTGTTATCTCAAAATTTAATGGGCTCACTATTCTGACATCCCTGCAAACCTCATTCCACGAGGAGTAAGGGATGTTTTGGAATAGTGATTTATTTTGAAATTAGACAGTGCCAATTTTCGAAATAAGCTATTTCAAAATTGACTCGAAATAAACTACGCATTTTTTTGCGCAGCTCAAATTGCGTAGCTTATTTCAAGCTACGGGTGCAATGTAGATGCACCCAATAAGACCTTATTAGGCAAAGCTCTCATTGGTCAACTGAAAACAGGAAATATATTTCTGTTTGGGAAGTTTTTATTTGATGCTGGGTGAATGTGTTGGCTTTTCATGAGTAGGCTAGTTTAGCACTGTACAAACTTGCACTACCTGTGCTGTAAGCTGGCCACAGATTTTATTTTCAGTATACTATGTTATCATAAGACATATTGAAATTTAATATCAATAAGACAAACTAGAAATATACATAAGAGGCCCATGATGTGCCCTACAAAACTAATGCTGTGTTCTACAATAGTTATGGTTTCATTACTACGCAAGATGAAGTGGTGGCTCCTTCATAAAATGTATCATCTCATCCACAAAACCCTAATATAACTTTAGGTTGTTATTTCACTTTTTTCCACTGTCTCCTTTGTTGTATAATTGTGCTCCTTATTGTGAGGCCATTTCATAGTTCACTACACTTTAATAAACATTATACACACACACACACACACACGCGTCACAAAGAAGAAAGCAAAACTAGAAAGGAAAAAAACCAGTGGACTATTTAGCAACAGCTTTTCTTACAGACCCCTTGCAGCCTCTGCTCTTACCTGAAAAGCAGCCCTCCGTTTGAGAAAAATGGCACCCTTTCAGTTGTAGCTGACATTCCTCTGCCAAGCAACAATGGGCAATCCTTCAAAAAGACACTTTCAAAAGCAGAGTGTAGTACAAGTCTGAAGGACTTTACAGCAGTAATACCAGTGGGCTTCATTCACACTGTTTCTTGTACTTTAAGGCCTGGTCTGCACTAGGACTTTACATTGACTACTTGTGGTCAATTTTCTAAGTGATGCATCCACACTACCAAGCCTGTTGCGTTGCCCTTAGGGAATGCTGAAGTTGATTTCTGTGCTCCTGCTTTACACCAAGAGTAATGCTATTCCTGATCTTGCATGATTGAAGCTACACTAGTGTAGACACAGCGTTGCTGGAAATTTGATGTTGTTGACCTTTGGGAGGCTTCCCGCAGCAGTCCACTCTGGCCAGAACTCCTGCCTCTAACTGCTCTCCCAGTGAGCTCAGAAACAGGAACAGTTGAATGGCCTGTCCCATGTGGCCATCACTGCAAGTGAGCAGCACACTGCAGCATATGTGAAAATAAGTTCCTCCAAATTTCCATTGGATACGGTGGCGACTGTGAATACTTCTGCTCCTACAGGCTCCAGTTCCCACGTGTGCAGAAGAGCACCATCCTGGAGTGTCCAGGAAATCTTGGACCTCTCTGAGGTGTGGGGAGATGAAGTCATCCGACATGAGGTCAGAACCAGCAAGCAGAATGCCGAGATTTACAGCAAGATCACAACCTGTCTGATGGCTAAAGGTTATTCCAGGGATGCCCAGTAGTGCAGGGTAAAAACCAAGGAGCCATGCCAGTCATATCATAAGGCAAAGGAGGAGAGCAGATGCTCTGGTGCAGCTTCTCCCCTTGTAACTTCTCCCTTTGTGTCATTCTCCCCTTGTAAAGTTTCTTTGCAGCTGGGACAGCAGCCACCTTGCTGCGTCCTCCACCTACTACTGCATCTGCCCACCTGGCTCTGATCCACGGGTGCAAACACACGAGGGAGGAGATGTTCAGGGACAAATGGTGCTGGCATCCAGCTGTTCCAACTCTCTGGACAGGTGCTCTGCCTCAGCCCCCCACTCTGCCAGAAGAGTTTCCCCCTTGTTCTCTCACAGGTTATGGAGCATGCAACAGGCTGATACCACAAAGAGAATGTTGTGTTTGCTGAGGTCAAAACAGGTCAGGCGATTCCTCAACCTCCCCTTTTAACATCCAAATGCACATTCCACCATCATTCTGCATCTACTTAGCCTCTTACTGAATTCCTCCTTGCTGGGGTCCAGGCTGCCTGTGGAGGGCTTCATGACCTGTGGATAGGCTGGGTTGCCCAGGATCACAATGTCTATGGCCACCTCTTCAACTCTGATGTTCTGGCTATGGAAAAAAGTTCCAGCGTGCATCTTTTGGAAGAGGCAGGAGTTTTGAAAGATGCAGGTGTCACGGACCTTTCCTGGCCATTCCATGCTGACATCAGTGAAGCAGCCCTTGAGATCCACCTGTGCCTGCAGCACCATGGAGAAGTACCTCTCTGGTTGATATACTCTCCAAGGCATGGTGTTCAGAGTCCAAGATGAGGATGTGTGTGCCATCTATGGCACCACAGCAGTTAGTGTAGCCCATGGTGGCAAAGCCCTCCACTGTGTTGTCCATGTTTCCCAGAGTCACAACCCTCCTTAGTAGGATGTTATTGATGGCCTTCACTACTTGTATGAGAACAGTCCCCCTCCCCCCCCCACACACTGTAGATTTCTCCACCCCAAACTGATTCACAACTAACCAGGAGCTGTCTGGCATGGCAAGCTTTCATAGGGCAATTGCCATGCACTTCTCCACAGTCAGAGATGGTCCCATGCAGCTCTCCTGGAATCTCAGGGCAGGGGAAAGTCATTCCCACAGTTCCAATAACATGGCCTTCTGCTTGTGGAAGTTCTGCAGCCACTGCTGATCATCCCATCTCTGTATCACAATGCAGTCCCACCAGTCTGAGCTCATCTCATAGCTCCAGAACCAGTGTTGCACTATGCCTATAGGGTTGACTAGCAGATGTGCCACATGGTGCCAAATTTCAAAACAACACACTATTTTGGGCCATCCCTTATCCTTCATGCAATGAGGTTTACTGGAATGGCAAAATACAGCGTCCGTTCTTTCAAAAAATATTTTAAAATACTGGGCAGCTTTTGTAGATATACTGCTAGACTACAAAGCTACCCAAGGTGCCTCAGTCTCCAAGTCAAGAGTAGACTCCTTAATGGAGACACACTATTTCAGACAACATTCAATTCTTTCCTGTAGTGAGGATGAAGAGCTTCTACTTCTCAAAATTGGGTGCCCATAAATCAACCATAGTAGATTCTACTTTATCTTGTAGTGTAGCTATGCCCTACGGGTATGTCTACACTACAGTGTTATTTTGAAATATCTTATTTCAAAATAGTTATGTCAAAATAGCTTATTTAGAAATAAATAAGCATGTTGCTATTTCGAAATAGCGCGTCCACACTGAGTGGACTCTGAATCGCATTTAAGGCTGGCCAGAACCAGATCCGACAGAGCATAGGGCAGGACTTACTGCGTGGGGCTGCTTCCTGAGGCTTTCTGAGTCTGTGCTTAAAGGGACCCCCTGGACAGCCAGTTCTCAGGTTTCCCTGCTTGCTTGTCTACCTTGATGAGGGACAGCAAAGCATTTTGTCTCTGTGTGCTCCGGTTGCCCTCACTCGGGACACCACAGCACTCTGCAACGTGGAGCCAGAGCTGCCCCGGGCACTCTGGTGCTTCTCTTGGATGCATTGCTGTGAGCCTGGCTGCACTTTCTGCAGGCTGCCATCGTGCAGTCTATCGGGGGGCTGTCAGTATCCAGGAGGCCCTGGTGGAGAGCTTCCACCCTGAGGAGCACTAAGAGCCTCCCTGGTCTGCCCCACTGGGGGCTTGTGCCTCATTCCTCCCTCACATCCTTCCACTTACCCCTCCCTGACCCCCTTCCTGATGTCAAATAAAATACATGTATTTTCTTGAACACAAACTCTCTTTATTTAACAAAACTGGGGGGGGAGGGAATTAAACGCTGGTGAGACTGGGGAAAGGAGGCAGGAGAGGGGAGACAAGAGGGTGGGAGAGGGGAGGGGGAAACCTGGGAGGAGGGAGCTGGAAGGGGGAAGCAAGGGGAAGAAGGGGGAGAGGAAGCTCAGGGTTGGGGGGTCTCGCCGGACCAACTTGATTATCATTCAAACCTGCTCCTGGGTTCGCATGTGGCCTTTGATGGCCAGGCTGGCAGCTATCCTGCCATAGACGGCCGCGTTCCTCTGTCTAGTGCGGAGATCATGGACGTTGGGGGCATCCCCCCAAAACCTGAATAAGGTCCCTGATCTCCACGCTGGACCAGGAAGGCACCCACCTGCTCCTGGCAGGCTCCTGGGAGCTGGCAGACTGCTTCTGGGGAGTGGTGGAGGGCTGGCTGCCAGAGGCTTGCTGGCTCATGTTTTGGGGCCACTGTGTCGGGGCAGTGACAGGCTTGGGGCTGGCACAGGCACTGTGGCCAGAGTCTACCCCTTTAAGGGCTCCAGGGAGGGAGTGGAGTGTTCTTGGTTGAGGCTGGAGTGGCCACCAGGGCTCCCTGAGAAGGCTGGAGGCCCCCTATTTTGAAATAAGGGTCTACACAGCACTTATTTAGAAATAGCTATTTCGAATTTGGTGTTATTCCTCATAGAATGAGGTTTACCAAATTCAAAATAAGCGCGCCGCTATTTCGAATTTATTTTGAAATAGCGGTTTGGCTGTGTAGACACTAGGAAAGTTATTTCAAAATAACGGCTGTTATTTCGAAATAACTTTGCTGTGTAGACATACCCTCAGAGACAAACTATGATATGCCTGCTTAGCATCTTTCTCTGTGTGAAGTCTCTTTAAAATAAGTGGGATTGTTCTAGAGAAAAGTGCTAGCAAATGTGAGTAATGTTGAAGGTAACAATCTGGATCTAGATAAACTTGAGGGGTTTTTTTTTAACAGTTTATTTCTTCAAGCTATAGTAGACCTCCTGACAGTTAGTCAGAAAACCTGCAGCCAATCAATCATTCTTGAGTAATTTCTTTAGAAACCAAACTTAAACCTTATCCTGCACTTTGAGTCTCAAAAGAAAGCTCAATGAATGTTCTAAGCCCAAAATTATACCAAACATAGGTGATTTTATGTCAATTTCCTATAGACCAACAGAAGCTTTATTCAGAACTTAAGATGAATCATTCTGAGATCACTGAACGTCCATGAATATCTGGGACTGAATCCTATGGCTTTGTTTTGGTTTCATAAATATTACATGACAGCTGGTCACAAGGTAGGGCTATAGCAACACTACAGCGTTATTTCGAAATATCTAATTTCGAAATAGTTAATTCGAAATAAGATATTTCGAAATAACGCATCTATACACAAAATGGATTTCGAAATAGCATTTTGCTATTTTGAAATAGCACGTCCACACTGAGTGGACTCTGAATCGCATTTAAGGCTGGCCAGAACCAGTTCCGGCAGGGCACCAGGTCAGGACTTATTGTGTGGGGCTGCTGCCTGAGGCTAACTGAGGTCTGTGCTTGAAGGCACCTGCCCCCCGACAGCCAGTTCTCAGGTTTCCCTGCTTGCTTGTCTACCTCGATGAGGGACAGCAAAGCATTTTTGTCTCGTTGTGCTCTGGTTGCCCTCACTCGGGACATCACAGCACTCTGCAACATGGAGCCAGAGCTGCCCCTGGGCACTCTGGGGCTTCTCTTGGACGCGTTACTGTAAGCCTGGCTGCACTTTCTGCAGGCTGCCATCTGGGAGGTCCATCGGGGGGCTGTCAGTATCCAGGAGGCCCTGGTGGAGAGCTTCCATCCTGAGGAGCACTAACAGTCTCCCTGGTCTGCCCCACTGGGGGCTTGTGCCTCATTCCTCCCTCACGTCCTTCCACTTACCCCTCCCTAACCCCCTTCCTGGTGTAAAATAAAATACACGTATTTTCATAAATACAAACTCTTTATTTAACAAAACGGGGGTGGGTGGGTAATGAAACTCTGGTGAGACTGGGGAATGGAGGCGGGAAAAGGGAGAGAGAGGGTGGGAGAGGGGAGGGGGAAACTGGGAGGAGGGAGCTAGAAGGGGGAAGCAAGGGGAAGAAGGGGGAGGGGAAGCTCAGGGATCATGGTTGGGGGTCTCGCTGGGCCAACTGTCTCCCTGCACCTGTGGTGCGGGGGCCTCGGCGTCTCCAGGGGGGTGGGGAGGGGGTGGAGGGTGTGGAGGAGGTGGAGGGAGAAGCGGGAGGGGGAGAAGGAGTGGGAGGAGGTGCAGTAGCTGGGGAGGCAGCAGGCGCTAGAGCGGCAGGAGGCAGCACGCTCTGCACCAGGGTCTGCAGGTGCCGGCAAATGGCATGGCCCTGGGCAAGCTGCTCCCACCGGAGCTGCAGGTCTTCTTGCACCCAGTTCTGGAGGGTGCGGTGCAGGGCTCGCAGTGCCTCCTGATGCTGCTGTTGGTACCCCTCCACAGCACAGGCGGGCCTGCGGAGCCCTCAGGTATTGGAGCATGTCCTGGGCGGGGTGGCGCTCCCTGCACACGCAGCTGGCGCGGCTGTGGAGAAACAAGAGAAGTGGTCAGTTATCCCTGGGGACACAGTGAGTGAAGCCCAGCCCCCCCTCTGCAAGGTGATGATGACCATTCCCTGCACCATCAGAGCTGATATGATTGCACACAGGCCATGTTCAGAATGTCCTGCTATCTCCGGGAGTGGGAGCTGCCACGAGACCGCACCCATGCCCCTGTGGTGTATATAGTGTGTGGGGGTGGAGATGTCCCCTGCTTCTGTGTACAGTGGCCTTGTGGAGGAAGGGCATCCTGCTGTGTCCCACCCCGGAGTCAGGAGAATGTCATGCCTCCTCACACACGTGTGTGGGTAACAGGGTAAGGCCCCTGTGTGGCAGCCAACTGGGGCCACATGCCCAAAGGTGGAATGGCACATGCTTGCACATGCACAGGTTGCTGTGTGATCCATGGACAGCAAGGCCCACACACGCAGTCCCTGGTTTCCCCCCCCTTTCCCCCCCCCCAACTAAGGGGACAGTGATGGCACTCACATCTTGTTGCCTCCCTGGCCTGAGATGACACCGGCGTTAGGTCCGCTGGGGCAGCTTGAGGGTCCTGGCTCCTCTGGGTGGTGATGGCCTCCTCTGGCTCCCGGCTCTCCTCCTCCTCGATACCCTGGTCAGGGCCCTCTGCCCCAGTGTTGACGACCACCTGGGGGGCACGCTTATTTCGAAATAGCAATTTCGAAATTGGCGCTATTCCTCATGGAATGAGGTTTACCAATTTCGAAATAAGTCCTCTGCTATTTCGATTTAATTTTGAAATAGTGGTTTGGCTGTGTAGATGCTAGGAAAGTTATTTCGAAATAATGGCTGTTATTTCAAAATAACTTTGCTGTGTAGACATTATCTTAGTTGTTAAAAAATAAATCAAATCCAGATAAACACTCTGGTAAAGAATAAGGTGGATCAAAATTCACTGATTTTACTTCAAAATTTGCCTCTTGCCATATGGACTGGAGCGACATTCAAACTCAATGAAAGGCAAATGAATATGGATATCATAAAAAATGTTACTTGAAACCAAAACCTATCGAGTCAGCTATTTCAAGTGATCCATTTATTCAGGAATATTTTGCTAGTACTCGGATAGGCTGGAAATATCAATGCTGGAAACCCTCAATTATAAAATTATAGCAGTAATTATTCCCTCAATAGGTAACACATACATTGGTTTGGGTTCTATCTTTCTGAAAGGAATGATGATTCCTCTTTTAATCAAACTATTCATTGTCACATAAAAAGTCATATGTGGGGCTTGCAACTCAGCAGGCTAGGATGGACGTTTCCATCCTAGCTGTACGTAGCCTGGTAACCTTGTACCCTGCAAATGGAAATAGCAGCTGGGCTTTATCAGCTTTAACCCATGCCTTGAGCTGGGAAACTACAAAACAGTAAACAAGTTTGACCTAGATCTCAACTCATGACAATGTTGAGAATGGCATTGAGCCAATAGCGCACACCCAGTAAACAACTGTAGTATAACTAGTGTAGGGAGTCCCGTGCCCAGTGAGTCTCACCAGGGACCTAGGCCTCAGAGGGTGCCCTGGATTTCCCTAGCTGGAGCCATGTCCACTGCAGCCTGGTGCGAGGTGACAGGAACAGGACTCCCTGCAGACTGAAGGGGCGTAAGCATTTCTAAGTGCCTGTTACTCTCTTATGCATTGCTCTGCCTATGCTTACTGATGTGTCACCTTGCAGTAGCTGTGTAACCATCTGGCAGTATTAACTCTGAAATAGTAGTGACGTAGTGAGATTAATAAAAGCAACTACCCATATAATTGACTCTATTGTGAAGCGAATCCATAATCCTGTTTGGCCATGGCCCCCTGAGTTGACATTCATAATTATGATAGGAAAGTGAAATTTGCAACTAGCTCTTCCTTCACACTAACACAAGAATAAATATTTATTTTATCATCTAAGCACACTGACTTCAAGTTCTTTTGTGAAAAAATACCATTTAAGCAGTTACCCTGAAAGTGAGATCTCAGCTTGTATTTTGCCTTTGGTTCCACAACCCGCCTTGATCTCAGCAAAAAAAGTTTTAAATTCTTGTAAAGAGTCAAGTATTGCTACAAAGACCTAATTCTGCTCATTCTAACAAAGTTACTCACCTGAAACCAGCAAAGTTTCACCACTTTGGAAGGTGAATTAGCCCTACATGTTCACATTAAGGGTGTGTCTAGACTACAGGGTTTTGTCGACAAAAGTGGAGTTTTGTCGACAAAACTATACCTGCGTCCACACTGCCGTCGAGTTATGTCGACATAACTCAGCAGTTTTGTCAACGGCTGTAAACCTCATTTCACGAGGAATAACTCCTTTGTTGACAGAGTTCTGTCAACAGTGTGGACGCAGGGGAAAAGTTATGTCAACAGAAAAAGCCTCCAGGAAGGACCCCTGGTGGACACTCCTGCCACAGCTTGCAACTCTATTGTTCCTGCCTGCAGCCATCTTTAAAAGGCACAGGCACCCAGAATCAGCAGTCTGGCTGCAAGACAGCTCCAGCCAGGATCCTGACTACGCAACTCTTCCTGGTAGGGGCACTCGGGAGACATGTCACAGGGACAAGCCCCCCAGGAACCTCCTAGCCCTTCCAGAGAAACATCCCCCCAGGAACCCCGGGGCACTAAACGGCAGGCACCCTCCTGGTCTGGCCCCGAGATTAAAGCCCTTTTGGAGCTGTGGGCTGAGGAAGAGGCACTTCAGCTCCCACAAGCCAGGCACAGGAACGTGGACATTTACGCCAGAACGGCAGATGGCCTGGCCAGGAAAGGCCACCACCCCTGCACAGCACCGCAGGTCAGAGCCAAGGTGAAGGAGCTGAGGCAGGGGTATGTCAGGGCCCGTGAGCGCAGCTCCCGCTCCGGGGAAAGGCCACACTCCTGCGCCTACTACAAGGATCTGGACAGGATCCTGGGGCAGGGGAACCCTTGCCTCCCGAGAGGCTTGTGGAGTCTGCCATGGAGACCCCTCTGCAGCAGCAGCCGCAACTCCTGCCAGACGACCCGGAGCTCCAGAGGAGGAGAAGGCGGAGGAGGAGGACAAGGGGGACAGCACCTGGACACCCAGGAGCCAGATGCCCAGATGCAGGAGGCCTCCCAGGTGACTTCGGACCCCGGGGCCAGAACAGCAGGTGAGTGCTGTGAGGGGCTTGCTTGGCCATGCGGGGTGTTTGGGGGGGGGCGGGATGGTGGCCAGCCTACACCATGCCTTACTGAGACCCACATGAGCATCCTCTGACCCTAGGACAGGCACTGCCTGCTGACAAGAAGGAGGGCATGCCCTCTCAGGGAAAGGGTGAGCATGCATGATTGACGACTTTTCCCTCTTATCCTCCACAGCCGGACCAGCTGAGCAGGAGGGGGGGGTGCCACACCTGCCCCACCACCCATGCGGCTGCTGGTGCATCTATCTAGACCGGGTGCACCAGCACATCTCGCTCCTGCAATGCATGCAGGACTCAATGGAGCGGAGGATGGAGGCAGAGGCTGAATGGTGCAAGCGCTTGCTGGAGGAATTTGTCCAGCAGTGCACTGACATTTGTGCTGCTATCCGGGAGGCCTTGGCCTTCCCCGGTCCTGTGCCTGGGCCTGCTCAGCCTGCTCCCCGCTCAGCCCCTGCCATCCCAGACCCAGGTAGAGCCCCACCTCCTGCCCAGCCCCCTACTGCCCTAGCCCGCACACGCAGCCGGGTGCAAGAAGGCCTCTGCAGCCGAAGTGCCAGGGGCTCTTCCTCCAAGCAGCCCCCTCAGCCCTGATCCTCCCTCCCCGCTTCCAAGTTGACATTCCTCCTTCCCACCTGGGAGAGTCACTGAGGGAAGCACTTTAGTTTGTTTACAAACCCTTTATTTGGTTTCAACAGAAGAGTTTTATTTTGTCTCTGAACAAAAGAGTATTTTATTTTCTCTGAACAAAAGAGTGTTATATGTTAGTTTTTCAACATAGGAACAGTGCAATAAACAGTTCATATGTTTTCACCAACCCCTGTCTCTGTTCTCAGTGTGTGAATGTGGGTCCGGGAAGGGATTTGGGGAGGAAGGCACTGGGGGCATGGGGCAATCCCCCACAGTTAGAAGGCCCTGAGGAAACTCATTGGCCACCATGGGAGAATTGCTCCCTCAGGGCTTCTCGAATGCGCAAGCCCAGCTGGTGGGCTTGCCAGATGGCAGCTGTCCGGGGCTGCTCAAAGTGTCCCCCCTCCACATCAGCCCATGTCCCCCACTCAGGGAGGAAGGCCTCCCCTTTCCTCTCCACCAGATTGTGCAGCACACAGCATGCTACAACCACATTGGGGATGTTGTGTTCCCCCATGTCCAGCTGAGTGAGCAGGCATCTAAACCTGCCCTTCAGACAGCCGAAGGCGCACTCCACCTGGAAGTGAGCCCGATTCAGGCGGGAGTTAAAGAGTTCCCTGCTTGCATCCAGGTGGCCGGTGTAGGGCTTCATGAGCCAGGGCATAAGGGGGTAGGCCGTGTCGGCCATGATGCACGTAGGCACCTGCACATCCCCGACTGCCAAGTTCCTCTCCGGGAAAAATGCCCCAGCCTGAAGCCTGTGGTACAAGGACGAGTTCCGGAATACGCGGGCATCGTGTGCCCGGCCTGACCACCCGACACAAATGTCTGTGAATTGTCCCCGGTGGTCGACCAGGGCCTGCAGCACCATGGAAAAGTAGCCCTTTCTATTAATATACTAGGCTGCTCGATGGGACGGTGTACGGATGGGGGTATGCGTCCCGTCGAGTGCTCCACCGTAGTTGGGGGATCCCAGCCCCGCAAATCCGGTAAGATGGTATTCAGGTCTCTGAGGCAGACAGTCCTGTGAAGCAGCTCCGAATTGATGGCTGTCACCACGTGCAGAAAGGGACAAATACAAACACACATCAGAGGACATTAGAGGAGATGCGTGAGCTGCTGAGAGGTGCTCCCCCCCCCAGACCCCAAGGGACCCCCTCAGGCAAGCCCCCGGCGCCCCCCGCAGCCCCGCAGGGTGAGGCCAGGCAGGCTTCTACCACTCCCACCCCATCCCCCATTCCCTGTGCCCGGTCCTGACTATCCCCCTTATGCGCCTGCCCCCGCCCCCATGGACTGTCCCCCAAGAATGACTTACCTCCATCAAGACAGCCCCAATGGTAGACTTCCCCACGCCAAACTGATATCCCACGGAGCGGTAGCTGTTGGGGGTGGCCAGCTTCCAGAGAGCAATAGCAACACGCTTCTGCAGGGGGATGGCAGCCCTCAAACGGGTGTCCTAGCGTTACAGGGCAGGGGCGAGCCAGGTACAGAGATCCTGGAAGGTGGACTTCTGCATGAGGAAGTTTCGGAGCCACTGGTCATTGTCCCAGTGCTGCATAACTAGCCAGTCCCACCAGTCCGAACTGGTGTCCAGCCTCCAAACTCGCCTCTCCATGAATAAGTTCGGGGGCAAGGGCAGCAGGGCTGCAGCCTGAGTGCGGGGGCTCAAAGCTGGGATCTGATTCCAGCCCTGTCCCAAATGTCATGATGCTCTCCAGAGCATGCAGCAGAACTTCCAGTAGCACAGTGTGGATCCATCGCCTGCCTAGGGGCAGCTCGAGCTCCATGGCCAAAAATCACGAAGGCAAAAAGCAAACCTGCAAAGAAACTGCTGCGGTGTCCACAGAAGCAGGGCAAGCAAAGCAAACAAACACTGCAGCAGCTTTGCTTTCCCTCTCGGAGGGGGGCAAGGCAGAAGCAGGAGCAGAGCAATAGCTGTCCGGAGGGGTCCCTTTAAGCCCGCGGCTCTGCAAAGAGCATGCAGCAGCTCCAGGGACTTCTGGCTGCCCCTGTGACCTTCCAGAAGCACTTCCGTGTGCCTTCTTCTGTCGACAGAGCGTCCACGAGTCTGGACGCTCTTTGTCGACAAAGCGATGTAGTCTGGACACTCTTTGTCAACAAAAGTTTTGTCGACAGATTCTGTCGACGGAAGCCTGTAGTCTAGATGTACCCTAAATGTTTAAAAATCTTAGCTGTCAGATGAATTTCAGAAAATAGAAAGTATGAGAGGCCTCAGATTTTTTGAGACTACATGATACTATCTAACCATATGGCAATTGGGTCAAAAAGAAATTATCATGGAACCCTAAAATACTAGAACTGGAAGGCACCTCAAGGGGCCATCAAATCCAGTCCCTTGCCCTCATTGCAGGACCAACCACCATCTAGATCATTCCTGACATGTGACTGTTGCATTTTAAGCCCATTGCTTCTTGTCCTATCATCAGAGGTTAAGGAGAATAATTTTTCTCCCTCCTCTACTCTTTTAGGTACTTGAAAGCTGCTATTGTGTCCCCACTCAGTCTTCTCTTTTCCTAACTAAACAAACCCAATTATTTCAGTCTTCCCTCACAGGTATGTTTTCTAGACCTTTAATCATTTTTGTTGCTCTTCTCTGGACCTTTTCCAGTTTCTCCACATCTTTCTTGAAATGTGGTGCACAGAACTGGACACAATACTCCAGTTGAGGCCTAATTAGTGCAGAGTAGTGCAGAAGAATTACCTCTTGTGTCTTGCTCACAACACTCCTGTTACTGCATCCCAGAATGATATTTGCTTTTTTTGCAACAGTGTCACACTATTGATTCATATTTAGCTTGTGGTCCACTATGACCCCTTTCTGCAGTACTCCTTCCAAGATGATCACTTCCAATTTTTTATGTGTAAAACTGATTATTCCTTCCTAAGTGCATTTGTCCTTATTAAATTTCATCCTATTTTTCAGACCATTTCTCCAGAATATTTTTTCAGAATATTTTGAATTATGACTATATCCTCCAAAGCACTTGTAACCCCTCCCATCTTGGTATCATCTGCAAACTTTATAAGCGTACTCTCTATGTCATAATCTAAATAATTGATGAAGATATTGAACAGATCTGGTCCCAAAACTGATTCCTGTGCAACCCTGCTTGCTATGTCACCTTCCAGACAAGTTAAAACAAACCCAACTTATTTTGTGACAAAAAGGAATGTAAATATTTGGATTTATTTTTTAAATCACCAAAGTAATAGCCATACAAAGTAAAGCTTGTTCTAGAGCAGTTTGTAATAGTTAATGATTTTAAGAGAGAGCTAACTTCTTTGATGTCACAATTTTTCCTGCTGGTTATTCTACCAGGAAAAAAAATTAATAGGGAGCATAAGTAATTTGCTCATAATCTTCTGCAACCTTTTCTTACTTCACCCATTTGATTTTTCAAGTGGTAATGCACTAAAACAACATTTGTGTAAAACATTTTGAAAAACACAGAGAAGCTATGCTTTACAATAAAGATAGTTTTAATCCTTATTTTCATTTTTCTGACCTCTATGCATTCAATAGACAATTTTTAAACCTATATCTACTGCAGAGTATTCCAAAAGTATTCCAAAAGTTAGAACCCATAAATTCAGTAAGGCTAGAATAATCTTTTTTCTATTATCATTTTCATTTTATGTTTGATTTCCTGGCAACCTAGTATATTATTTACACTGTTTGAAGAGCCAGATCTTAGTACAGTCTGCTTCTTAAATTTTACCTCCTTTTACTGTCTAGAATAATAGTGGATAATTTAAAGCAAATATATAAGGTTTTTTGTTGTTGTCACTGACACTATCGTGGCAAACTACAGAAGAGTCGTTGAGGCAATTATATAGGCACCAGGACTAAGGTTTTAAAGAATGCATGTTGAAATATTCTATAAATTCTGCAGATTTGAGAAACAGGAAATACATCTTGAACTTCTAAAATGTTGCCATTAACATAATCCAGAGTGTAAATTTGCCAGTGTCCGAGCAAGAGAAAAGTTTCTTCATGTTCTCACCACCCCTTTTTCCTCTCAGTCTGAGCCCCACATATCAGGCCCAGTAAAAGTCTGTATATTGAAAAATAAAACAAAACCGAAAGACAAAAAAAGCTGTTTGGTACTCAGAATCTTTCAGGCCAACAATTTATAATTACAGAAGTCAATTTTTTCCTTTGTAATCAGTGCTAGCTTTTATAAAGAAAAAGAAAGAAAGGCAGCCAGGTTCTCTATATGATATTCACTGGTAGATAATTCAATTATTGTAGAAAATTATTTTAAACATTAAGATGCA